>APFE030527214.1:2349-23487 GCA_000404065.3 Pinus taeda
CTCTCTCTCTTTAGTGATAAAGTCTCCTTACTTAGGGAAAGCCTTATGGATACAAAGAAGGCTTCTTGCAACTCCAACCTTTTGATGTCTTCCTTTCACCACAAGTATTGCCACAAGAGTCAAAGCTATTAGAACCAGAACTAGCTTGTCCAAGCCATGGGAACAAGCTTTTATAGAGGAAAAGGAAGAGATAAGGTCAATCCCCCACAATCATGGATTTGGCTTCATCACTTGGAAACTTCCATGGAATGGTGGCAACCAACTTTCCATCCAAGGAGATTTGAAGCCAAACCATCCTCACTCAACATGGAATCAGTTGGGTGAATGAGGTGGATAGAAACTTCGGAGGTTTGAGTGGTTGAGAATTTTTCCCAACATGGTTGGCGCGATTGCGACTCTGAGACAGAGCGCCAATGGCGCGCACTTTCCTTAGGATTTTCCCCATTGGCGCGGGCATAACACATGGCACCAACGCTAATGCAAAAAGGGCTATTTTTAGGGGCAATGAGCAGGAGATGTCTTAAGGGCATATGAAGCTCATGTTTAGAGGTAAATAAGGAAAGTGGTTTCAAGTCTTGTCACTTCTCACAACTCCCGGAATGGGTCCTCCAAGATGCCAGAGAGGGGTAATAGGGACGGTGACAAACGGTGACAAATTACTGTGTAACAGCAGGAAACACGTGTACACCTGTGGCGATACAGTACAGAATAGAGGATCATCGCAGACTTAAAAGGCTTCTGTTGTGACGATGCAGAAACATAATCAAAAAAGGGTCAATCTTCAGTATTAGAGAACACTTGTTAATCTTCTTGCATGAGTGGGAAGATATGGACATGTTTATTTGATGTATGAAACAGCGAAGATGTCATTTGGGGACTGAGATGAGACCAGTGACAAATTACTGTGTAACAGATGCCCCCTAAAGCATGAAGCCCAAGAGAGTGTGAGGGGTGAAATGCTTTACGAAATCATAACCGAATCGGAACACCATCATGAAATACCTGCAGGCGCAAGTACAACTGATATCTCTGACAGTGAAATACATGTAGCTAGGCATGGGCGCAATCATCCAAAAGACATGCAACTTGGTTTGTGGTATGGACGTAGCCACCCAGTCGATAAGACCATATATAAAGATAGAGGTATGGTCACAACCATCCAAAAAGACTCAGGTATGGTCCCAACCATCCAGTCAATGAGTCATGTACACAATCACGAACCAATCCACGCAACCCGAACATATGTAATCTCAGTTCAGGGTCTTGAATCCCAACCGATCATAGTATAATTTCTAGCATGCGAAAAGAGGTGCTGGGATCGAGCATGGTAGAAAATTGCTTGACTATCGGTCAATAATGTAAACCGTTAACAAGCATGGAAGAGACCACCAGTAATGTTAATGGTTCTCAAGGTACTGCCAGTACAATCCACAAAGTGTGAAGAATGATCTGGAGTCGAACACTCGTGGAATCACCTAATCAAAGACCAATGATGCAAGTATGTCATCAAGTGAGAAGAACTTGCCATTAAGGTATGCAAATTCCAAGGTATCGAAAGGGATCTCTAGGTCAACTTCCTGGATAATGAGCTAGAGTCGACAGGAAGCAACCTGTTGCAGGAGGGCCATAATGTTTCCCTCATCAATGACAAGAGATGAGGAACAAGAGGAAGATGGTGAAATAGAGCATCAGAGGAGGAGGTAAAGGTGTGAACTACAGAAGGATTATACTCTTGAACCTATTGGCGAGACGACTCCGGAATGCGATAGCATTTTAGTACCAAGGGATCAGAAGTCGGAAGGAGACAACAAGGATCAAATGGAATGAGGTAAAATGAAAACCCAAACCCCGGAAGGCCAATGACGATGCGAGGATATCCCAAACTAGACAAAAAGAAAAAGTGTCGATTTTCAAGAGTGACTAGCTGCCGTAGGTAACTGATGAAGATTTCCAAATTTTTCCCCCACCATTGTTGGCGAGTACCCCAATTGTTTTTAAAAAACAGGCTTGAAGGGGATAGAATGTGCTTTTGATATACGTTCAACCTTCGAACGAGTCCTAGGGAGGAGAAGCTCGAGCCTTGTCACAGTGACGAGTCCAATGTCGTCAAGGTTTAACGAGTCCGACATAGGTAAAACTCGGAGCCTTTTTCATGTTTTAGAGAGCTTGAAAAAGACACGGAAAAGAAAACTCCAGGGGGGGCCCTTTTCGTTGATTTGGGACCCTCAAGCCCAAAAAGGTATAAAACAATACTCGAGAAAACCACTTGACCATTTCGATCAAGGAGTACTTTTCATAATTAGTGTTCCCAATCCGAAAAAAGTAAAAAACGATCGAAGACACGACATTTCATAACCAAAAACGACCTTGAAACGTCAAAAGCTCGGCCATATTTTTGTGTTTATACGGTCGGAAAAGAGATGAAAGGAGACCTCCATTTTTATTCTCTTTAATGATTTAAAAGGGGAAAAATACTTGGCAATCTTTTCATCTTTTACGAGTCAAGAAAGAGCTTAAAGGTGACTCGTCCTAGAGGAATGAGTGGTATAAAGGGTAGCAACAACTTCTGACAATGGTGGAACTACTCAAAACATGTAACGATCAAGAGGCTGGCTAATAAAACCACTCTTCGTTGCGGTCCCTTAGGAAAGTAAAAACAACCAAGTGAAAACATATGATTGGCCAAAGAGATGGCGATGATGGAACAAAAAAACCAACGCTCATTTAGCAGAAATTAGCGGATAAAATGGAAATCACAAGATGTAAATCAAGTATGGGTTCACTTTTACACAAGCTCGAACCATGGAGAACTCTACTTGGATCTGGTTTCATGTTTACACAAGCTTTAAATGAAAAACTATGCTTGTTATAAGTTCACATGCCCCCAACATAATGACGCAAATTGAGGTACATGCCCCCCAAGATTCATTGCATTCAATAAGGTGGATGGAATGAAGGTTCACTTTCAAGATCTTGGAAAGACTCGACTCAGATTTTACGAGATCTTAATCAAAGACTCAATTTGGAAAAGGGAGTTGTTTCATTTTTTAAATGAGGTTGACACAGTAAAAGAACTATCCTCATAACCCTAGTTTCATTTTTTAAAGAGGTTGACACAAGATCAAGAACTTTCCTCAGACTCATATTCATGGGCCATATGAGAACATGGCTCCCAAGAGGTCTTCACTTAATGGAAGAAACGCACTCTAGGAGGAATACATGTCATGAGGCACAAATGAAAAATCGGGTTCCAATGCCCCTAGTACATGATGTACAAGACCATCTGCATGATCATCAGCAGATGTAGAGATGGAACGGGTGGCCACATAGTTGACCTATGGCTGGGAAGGTACTGCTTGCGAGCAAGAACCGATAGGGGATGACAGCTACACAGGAGGCACCGGGTGACTAAAGAACGACAGTTGATCAATGGCCACTATTCTTCTATCGTGCGGAAAACAAAACACATGGAAAAGCGAAGAGACAAGAGCCCCCATGGCATAAATAAGTCACGGCCAAGGAGAATACTGAAATATAAAGCACGTTGGACAACCATCGCATCTATATAGATTGTTTTTCCTCACAATGTCATAGGGAACTTTGGAAGGATCCCAAAAGGTTGACAAGTTCCTCCGTCAAATGCTAACAGATTCTGTGTAACAGGCACAAGCTGTGGGGAACCCAAATCTTGCCAAGTAGTGGAAGGCATGAGACTAACAAACGCACTTTCGTCCAAGAAAGTTCCTTGTACTGCCTTGTCATAGGTGAGTACTGTAATTTGGAAAGGCACATAGGAAGGCAGGCGGAATGCAGTCAAAAGAAACAACCGAACTACTTGGCGGGGGTATAGTATGATTACCCCCCTACTCGACAGGAAACGAAGAAGGATGCTCTTGATCAGCTAGGATAGGAGGGTCATTCTCGGACTGAGGAGGATCTGATGAGACGAGAAGAACATGATCAGTGTGATCATGATTCTCTTCAAGAATAGAGTGAACAACTGGTGGCGAACCCAAGTTGACCCTCTTTCCAACCAATGGTTGGTCAGGAACAGGCTTATCTCAGCAAGGCTCAGGAGGAGCAGTATGGACAAGAGATGAATCTAAGTAAATATTATGGCCGACGAGGAAATGGTTTGAAGAGAGCCTCTGATAAACAACTAGAAGGGGAGGAAAAGAAGCTGTAAGGCTTGCCAAAACAGCAGAAGCTTTATCCATGAATGGACAAAGGTGAAGGGGATGATTTCCTTCACATAACCTAAAGGGGAATCGAATCTTCCCTTTCTTCGTACCATTGCAAGTTGAGGATGTAATATCATCCTGAGGTTCAGAGGATGATGAGGGATGAGCCAGATCATGAGACCATGCTGCTAAGATCCTAGGAATACTAGGACAATCTCGAAGGAGATGGTCACCCTTGCACAATTTACAAGGAAACTTAACCTTCCACGGAGGAGCAAAAGGTGCCCCGACCTGAGAGGTACTCAAAGCAATAGTTGCATGGGTGGCCTCGCGCTGATCCAACTTTTTCTTTTTCATCTTCCTCTTCTTCTTCTTAGCCTCCTGGTTACTATATTTGGAACATTCACCAAGCGAAGTAGGAGAGGAGGATGAAGAAAGAGGGGAAGAAGGTGAAGGCTCAACCTGAGAATCAGCGTGTCATGATTCAAACAAAGGAGATATCGAAACAAGAGTCATGATGCTCGGGACCACCGAGGTTGAAAACAACCAAATGGGAAAACCAATGGTTAACCCAGGTAAGGGCAATGTTTCCATATATGGAGCACCAGCATTTCCAAAAGGAGGAAACAGACAAGGATTCCCATCGGGGGGATGACCTTGACCGGTAGACTTGGGGAATGTTTCCATCGGGAATGAGCCTGAAATACACTCGTACTGTAACGATGAACTCCAACTGGTACCAGGAATGTTTTGTGGGCAATAAATTTTATGACACAGGAACAAAACTTGACCTTTTCATGTTTCAAGAGTCGAGAAAAGGACGAAAAGGTGACTCTATCTCTTTCGAGGTTTAATGAGCCTGGAATGACAAGTGCTCATATCATCCTTTTCTTTTAAGGAGTTGAAAAGGAATGAAAGTGACTACTTTGGAGAACTAGACAAGAGGTCTACCAGACAAACCGTAAAACTGCATATACACCTTCGTGATCGAATGAAAGAGAAAAGACCAAGGACTTTCCGTACAATAGTCAATCTTCCTGAATGTTGTGTTCATTGTGTTACAGTTCATAAGGCAATAGACACGGCTTCCTATGGATGTAGGATGATAACCTAGTGGGGTCTCCTGATATATACTCGGCGGTACGGCGAGCACAAGTCCGTACTAGCAGCTATTGGATCACAGAAGGAGGAATCACCCAACCTTAAGTGAAAACAATAGTGAGTAGGTTTAATGACGCCGGAGCACGTCTCTAGCCTAGACCTCTAGATAATGTGTGTTAAGTTCCAATGTGTTTTTAATTTCATTCAATTAATTTTGAAATTTGATCTTGAATTAGGTTTCAGTTTTCAGGCCCTACCGAATGTATTTCAAAAATCCCTAGGATGCAACTAGAATGAATAAAGCATCAATCGTTTCAATGAACACCTACTTAAAAAAAGATAAAGAGTTCACTTCCAAGAAAACACAAACCAAGACAACCAAATGCAAGCACTAAGAAACACAATGCATAAATACACTAATCTCGTAATGCATCGATGCTACTAATGAAAGATATAAAGTTCGCTTCCCAATTTCTCAAACATGAAATTTGTAATGCAAATATACTTTCAGTTTTGTATGCTAAATGGATGCAATATTTTGATTTTTTGGAATTGAAATGGAAAACAAGCAAGTGTAAAACTGACTGATCCAAACAATTGTGATCTATGTTCGATAGTGCGGAAGTCGAATCAATGTGAGCAACTGGTTCAACAACCAACACTAAAAATCAATCAGAAAGACAACAAGCAATAAAACAGCCTCAAGAAAATCAATCAGATGGTCATGGATGAATCTTGAAAATACGGGTAACCCAAACAAACGACTTCGTGACGAAATCCTTAAAGAGCTAGGTCACACAGTCGAAAAACACAAGACTCACTCAATGAAACCAAAGAGACAGTACCTTAACCAAAAGCAATCAAAACAAGCTAATGAGAGACAAGAAACAGCAGGGGATAAACAAGACTGATGGATTCAGGAGGTAAAGTTATAAAAACAACTTGTACACGAATCATCACGAGTCTATAACCAACAACTTGAGATGAAAAGCCAATCATCGCAAGAATTGAGACAACAACTGGGTGACGTCGTCGCAGGTGTACACCTGTCTTCTGCAATGGGCCAATTTCAGGAATCGTCACAACTGTACGACGGGTTATCTGTGATGTGCAGGTTTACTAAAGAGGACAGGGGCAACGTCATCGCAAATGTTAATATATCTTCAGCGACGATTTTACTTAAAGGAAAAGACAAAGTAAAATCACCTAAATGACACCATATTGATCTTCCAAATAGTCACAAGGACTCCAATATTGACCCAAGTAACCCAGAAAACTAATCGTTTAACCCCAAAATCAAGAGACACTATATCAAAACCAAACACAAGCAAACAAGAGGAAAAACATACAAAGGACTCCCAAGTGGAGTCGCCAACTTATGAAGTAGGAAATGTTCCCTCTGTGGGTAGAGGCAACCCCTCTAGCCCTAGAGTGGGTCTAGTCACAACAAAACAAAACAACAAACAATTTCCTTAAATAGTGATTGTTGGAAACCTACCTCAAAACCAGTGTTCGGTGAAGCTTGCGTTGCACCGCTCCAGCTTTTGTTTCCTTCTCCTCAATGAGCAATCAACCTGAAACAACACAAGAGAACAATAGAACACGTAACCGAGAACAAAAATGATCTATTTACTTATAAAGTCAAGGAATCAAAAGCTATCAAGTAAATTGTACACAAGATATAGGAAATCATCATTGATTGAATTAAAATAAATCAAAAGCAAAGCTTATGACTAAGTCTTTAAGTCGCAAGACTTCTCGTAGGGTCTAGCTAGTATGTTTCTTCAAGAATTCACTCTCAAGAATGGGTCTCCCAAATGGATGATATCTCTCTCTCACTCACAAGCTCTAATACAAGGCTAAGGCACTCCACAACCTCTTGCTAAAACTATCAGCAATTTCACATAGCAAACTTGTCAAACTCACACCAAAGCTATCTAATCTGCTTCTATCCAAAAACCAAGAACTAGCTGATCATAGCAATGGGGAGTGCTTTTATAGAAGGAGGAGCCTCCACGAAATGAAGGAGAGAGAGCTTATCTCCAAGGGAGGTTTCTGAAAAGGTGGAACCACCATCCCAGAGAAGGAAAGGCGAACCAATCTGACCCAACAACCAATTCTAGAAGCACCCAGAAGGCCAACTACTTGAACTAATTCACCAAATCTGGATTGTCGCAAGTCATATACTAGGGCTTCACAACGATGTCTCAAGGAAGCAATTTATTCAAACCAGTTGTCACAAGAAATATATTGAGGAATTGTGCTGAGCCTTAAAATTCAATCGTCACAAGAAACACGTGTACACATGTGACAACGTCGCAACAATACAGTTCAGAACAGAGGATCGTCACAAACTTAAAAGGGTTCTATTGCGAAAATGTAGAAACATAGGCAAAAAAGGGTCAATCTTCAGTATTAGAGAACACTCGTTAATCTTCTTGCATGAGTGGGAAGATATGGACATGTTTATTTGATGTATGACACAGTGGAGATGTCGTTTGGGGACTGAGATGAGGCCAGTGACAAATTATTGTGTAACACACCCAACTCCTGGCTAGAAAATTGATGAGGAACTGCATGCCAATGAGGTATCGGCGCGAGTGGTCACGATAGCCGAGCAGTGCATGGAGGGGGTCCAGTTCAACTTGGCCGAATTCCTCTACAAGGAATTTTTGTTAAACTGTCGCAAAGCCCAGGAGCAAGGTAAGACTTTCCACTACGTGTGGTTGCTCTTATCCATCTTGCTGGTAGCGAGAGAACTACTAGAGCATATTCAGTTTCCCAGCATTGACCGAGACCTACCAGAGGCCACGAAGTATTCTTCGCTCTAGGCCACCAAGGACATGAAACAGATTCGCGATACAAAAAAAAATTGGGAGCTCATAGAGGTGAGCATCTGAATGTGGATCAATAGGAGGCTGCCCTTTTCACCCGCAGTGCACAATAGTGTGTAGATTTTTGTAGACTTCAAGGTGGATATGTAAAACATCTATATCAGGGTACAGAAGGATTCGGTGAAGCTACCATTTATAGCCACTGACGACACAATATTTACTGTATTGGAGACATGGCCTCCCAAGTGGCATGCCCTAGCTTTGATGGAACTGGAGAAAGCAGAAACACAGAAAAATAAGGATGATGTCAAGCTACGCATCACCCAACTGGCCAAGAGAAGGCAGAATGAAAAAGCGGCAGTTGAGGTAAGGGCAGTACGCGAAGCGGCACAGGAAGCTGCAGAGTAGAAGAACGTTGCAGAAGTAGCAGCAGCAGCATAGATAGCAGAATCCTCAATGGTATAGGTAGAGGAGGGCCAAGCAACATCCTCAGGGTAGGAGGTAGAGGACACAAAAATAATAGAAGGGAGCATGGACCCAGGGGCCATTTCCACACAGCTCAAACAGACAAGCATCGCAGAGAGATCGGGTCCATGGAAGAAGGTCTGTTGCACAAAAAATTGTCACCTTAGCATTTTTCAATCTATGTGAGTCCATTATCACTCATACTTTCCTCCTTTGCAAGTATTAAGCCTCAGTTCCTCATATCAAGCCTTGAAAATAAGAGAAATCCCTTAAAAGTCTATAAAGCTCTGGTTCCGCACTTTCTCTTAGCATTACCTGCGGTCCCGCACCTAATGGTCATGTCTGACCACTCTGTCTCTATGTTATGGGTGTGGACCCCTGTAAAAGTTAAAAAGGCACAAGTATATTCTTAAAAACTCACTTTGAGTCATTTCTAGAAGCTTCTGGAAGGAATCTTGAGGTGGCAAGTTTTCTCCCTTAAGGTTCATGCATCCCATACCTTAAGGAGCTAACCCCTTGATGTGAGGAGATTATCCCTTTGAAGGAGGACTCTATCCCTTCATAAGTGGACCTATAACCTCCTTCCTCTACACTATAAAATGAAGCATTAGATTGTTTACTAAGGAGGTTGAAAGCTGAATATTTTTGAGGTGAAATGCTACTGGAACTTATTCTTCCTAATTGAGCTTTTGTGAGGAGAGATTACATACCTCTTTGATCTCATTTGAAAAAGTTTGAGGCTTGTCAAAGTAAAGGAGATTCCTATTTTGGACCTTGGGAAGAGCTTGTACAACATCAAGGCTGAAAAGGTTGTAAGGTTCTTCTATTTCAAAGTTAATACAAATAAGTTTGTTTTTCTCAATAAGCTGTGTTTATGGTTTATTTTATGGATTCCTTGATCACCATAATGAACATGATTTATGATATTAGCTATGCAAGTGTTATTTCATGTGTGCTTGTTTGTGATTGTAGGTTCTCAAAAGGAAACTCTTTCAGACGGTTGAAGGATGGTTGCTACAAACTAGCATTGGACTTAAGGTAGGGTCTAAACACCTCTATAGTTTTTGTTATGAATCGTATATGTTTAGAGAAAGATAGATTTGCTTGTCCTACTTGTTGCTAGATATTTTTTGATACTAGGGAGATCGGCCTTGTCTGTAAGATCTATTTATCCCGCCAACAAGGTCAAGGCCTCGAAGCTGACCATTGACCTGATCACCTTAACTAAAGGTGATCTCCATGACATGGGCGAGATGATCCACGATGTCACCAGTGAAATGCTTCAAGAATTCATGATGGAGCACTAGACTATGTTCGGGGCCCTTAGGGGCAACTGCAAAATTTACATGTGTGACCCCCTCAGGAACGTACCCTGTCTACCCACATCGTAGCAGGCACTTCAGTAGTAGAGCAGATGCTGCGCACACAGATGACCAACACAATAGTGTTTCTAGAGGGAGCGTTAGTCTCACCAAATGCGGTGGATCGGATGTCACTTAGCACGATGAAAGATCTTGGCCTTAACCTGGCTACCCTTCCCCGAGAAACACTATATTAGTTGTAGGATGGGATAACGGCGGAGCTGCAGACTAGGGAGAGTCGCGCGATCCAGGTTCTCAGCAAGAAGAAAATTAACATAGAACGACTCAGCTTGCAACGCGAAAAGCTGGTGTCACAGAACCAACATTTGGTGCACACAGTAGATGACACTTGCTGAATCG
The DNA here is from genome assembly GCA_000404065.3 of Pinus taeda. Taxonomy (NCBI): domain Eukaryota; kingdom Viridiplantae; phylum Streptophyta; class Pinopsida; order Pinales; family Pinaceae; genus Pinus; species Pinus taeda. Next base: position 12,652 of record APFE030527214.1, read on the forward strand.
TCCTGGAGCTAGCCATCGTAACAGATCTACCAGTGGAAGTGCGGATTCACAATTTAGCCAGTGGTGCCCGCAATGCGAGAGAAGAGACAAAAAGGGTGAAGCTGGAGCTGAATCTCTAGATCGTCGAGCTGTGGTTGATGGCGCAGACTTCCACTCCCTCAAAATTCAAAGAATAGTACGCCAACGCTATTACAATAGGGCTAGAAGAGATTGGAGGTGCAGTGTGGGACTGCACCAACATGTTGTTATAGGCGCTTGAGGTCTTCACGACATTGCAGTAGGATCTCAAAATCCAGCGGCTGGAGACAGAGGCACGTGAACTCCAACAGCAGTATGACAACATCATAGGGGCTGCCTAGACAGTAGTCCTTACTCATCGGCTTACAAGGATGCAGCAATCTAAGGAATTAAAGGAGCAAATGGACGCGGCACGCCATAAGGAAGTAGCTCTCAAAGCTTGTGTCCAACCATGGATTAACAAAGCCTTCACAATCAAACCAGATATTGAAGGAAATATCGTACAGATTCAGGGGATGCATGCACAGATGCAACGCAGCATGCCAGAAACAGAGGTCTTATAAGAGAGAATGCAGCAGGTACAACAAGAAACAACTCAGTGCATTGCAGACATCAAGACCATTCGGCACCAGCTGAAGGGACTTCGCACCAAGATTGCTGCACTGAAAGAGTGACTCGAGGGCGAGTCACGATATTTGCGTTGGGGGCCTGTTGGGCATGGAATCCCCCCACAACATGTTTTGACACTCAAAGACCAAGTTTTGAGTAATATTGTTGTAAAAACTCCGCGAATTGTGGGTGCGGAGCGCGAATTGTATGTTAGAGTCATAGGGATGTCCTCCCTAAGTTTTGAATGTAGTGTTGGCCTATCCATGGTCTGCAAACCATGGGATTGTATAAATAGAGGGAGGCTCTAAGTTGTAAAGTAACTAAGGAATGAAGGGATAGGATACGATAGTGAATCATAGGGCAAGAGTCTAAGTGTCTTGGGTCGTAGTAGTAGGAAGAGGCTTTGCAACTAAGTGTGCAGGGTAGAGTTGAGTCTGTAATCGATGGAAGAAAATAATAAAGAGAAGTTTTATTTGAATCATGTGTATCTATTCTGAGTTATTACATGTTTGATATTACTTACAATTATACTGTTTATTTACTGCGCGCACTTACATGAATTATGAATATTGTTTAATATAACTAAAAGTGTATAAATAAGTTCAGTTAATCACCTAATATCGGGCTACGAGTAAGGACTGGGGTAATAACACTGATCGAGCCCCAAGTAGGTCTGCGCGAAGGCAGCATCTCAGGCTGTGAGGTACGGGTAAGCGCCCGTAGCAATGTGCACGCAGGGTCTAACTGCAGGCCACTTGATACCATCAGACATCTCTAGGGTGCAGAAACCTGCTTCGATCACCCTCCCATACTACTTCAGGTGATACCTCAGTCCGCGTTCTGCAGACTATTGCCGAAAGGGCCAGTAATACCGAGATTTGTTTAGATAAATCACTGCTGAACCTGGGTTATACCCCAACAAGCCAACAAGATGTTCCATGGAATTTCAAGATAGTTTCGATAAAGATTCCATAGATGGGAATGATGAATGATGATATTGAGACTGTATAATGAGTTCCATGCAAACATTGACGATCTCAAAGATTATGTGAGGATGTCAAGCGTTCTTGAGTCTTAAAACACTCACATAGTGTTAAGGAATGTGTATAGTCTAACCATGCCAAATTTTGGTGCATACAAGAATAGTTTGGAAATTTCAATGTTGTCCCATCCATTGCTCACTAAGTGGCATCGATGGATGACATTGGTGATGGGTGTGTTGGAAGAAATTCCATGAAATTTCAAGATAGTTTCGACAAATATTCCATAGATGGGAATGAGGAATGATGACAATAAGACTTAATGATTAACGTTGATGAAAATGTTGACAATCTCTAAAATTATGCAAGGATATCAGGAATCCATCAGCCTTGAAACCCTCACATATCGTCAAGTCATGTGCTTTGTCTAACCATGTAAAATTTTGATGCATATATATAGGAACATTTCGAATAAATTTCAATGTTAGACCCATTCACTACTCACAGTGCAGCATCGGTGGATGACACTAGTGATGGGTGTGTTGGAAGACACTCCTTGACATTTCAAGAGAGATTCTACAAATATTCCATAGATGGAAATTAGGAATAATGAAAATTAGAATGCATGATGAATTTTTATGCAAACATGGATGATATCAAATATTATGTGAGGATGTCACACATCCTTGAGTCTTGAAACCATCGCATACCGTCAAGGAATGTGTCTACTCTAACCATGTCAAATTTCGACACATACAAGAATAGTTTGAAGACATTTCAACGTTGGTCCCATTCACTGCTCACTATGCGACATCGATGAATGACGTTTGTGATGGGTGTGTTAGATGACCTTCCATGACATTTCAAGAGAGTTTCAACAAAGATTCCATAAATGGGAATGATGAATGATGACAATGAGATTGCATGATGAATGCTGACACAAATGTGGACGATATCAAAGAATATGTGGGGGCATCAAGCAACCTTGACTATTCAAACTTCCGCATACTATATAGGCATGTCTCTAGTCTAACCATGTCAAATTTTGGCACATATAAGAATATTTTGAAGTAATTTCAACATTAGCCCCTTCATTGCTCACCGTGTTGCATAAGTGGATAACATTGGTGATGGGCATGTTGGAAGACATTCTATGAAATTTCATGAGATTTATGATAAATCCCTAAATCCCCTAACCCCAAAGCCTACATTTACCTTTAAATCCTTAATTGCTAATCCCTAAAGTACCCTTAATCCATTGACCCTATTTAATCACTAGTCCCTTAACACAAAAGCCCTAAATCCCTAGCCCCTAAGCCATCAAACCTTAAATACTTAAAACCTAATCCATAAACCCATATTCTCTAAGCACTTAGACATTAATCCCTTAACCCATCACCCCTAAGTCATTAACCATTAAACTACCTAACCTATAAGCACCAAATCCTTTAGCTCTTGACCCTTAATCTCTTAAACCTTAACCCCTAATCCTTTAACCCTTAATCCTTGTACCCCAAATTCCATAATCCTGAAAACCCCTATTCACGTAACCCCCAACGTCTCAATTAATTAATTATTTAGGCACATCTAGTGTTATTAGCGCTAAAAAGGGAGCTAAATCCGACACTATTAACGCTAATTTTTCGACGTTGAATCTGGCACTATTTGTGGTACTATTTTCGGTGCTATTTCTCATGCTATTTCTAGTGATATTAGTGCCTAAATGTTTTGTCCAGCGCAAACAATTCCAAAAAGAGCACCATCCCGATAAATAGAACTGACTTTATCAAAACATTGGAGAAAAAATACTAAAACAATCCTTTGAAGCAAAAAATGTGCAAAGAAGGGAGGTAATCACAACAATTTTTTGTAGTGCCATGCCCTCCACTCTTCATGTGGTCGGTGACATACTCTAATCTAGGTTCCCTTTTCATCAACCCACCTTATACCAATCTAACACTAACAAAAGAGTTCAACTTCATTCACAACTCACCATCTCTTATGTGCCAATTATTGCTTATCTACTCTCCACGGGTTTGCCTTTCTATGTAATGTCACACTCTTGATCATTGCATCTTGGCCTTCTGGTGCAAGAAAATATATCAAAATCTTGTGTATAGCTCCATTTTTTTACTCCGAAGTTGGAATGATGGATCTAATACCCTTGATACCGATACCTTTCTACAGTTCATTCCATAAATCTATACCATCCTCATATAACTTTTTGCACTACTTTTCAAAGTCTCGCAAACTCTCAAAAGATTTGGAGGTTTTCTGCAATTTTTCTCTCTTGTTGACTTCTTCTGGCATGGTAGCAGGCTTAATCTTTAATAATAGTTCCTCCACCTTTTCTTCCAGGCCATGAATGACCTCTTCTATCTTCGACAATTTCTCCTCTCGAGGAGCATCAAATTTTCATTAGGAAATCAGGCATCTTGTTGTACACTACCTTAACAATGTGTCATAGCCCCCCTCTTTCCTTGACTTGCTCACATGCTTCTTCTAGCCATTTATGCGTTACTTCTAGAACTTGGTGCTCAAAATTAAGTTGGGCTAGGTCAGTTGAGGGTTCTTGTGCCTAGAATTGTACCTCTTGGGAAATTGAGTATTGTAAAGAATGCACCCTAGGCATGGGAAAATGAGAAATAATCAAGTCTACCTAGGGTAAGACTTGGGCTCACTGCTAGACATTATTGTTCATGAAGTGGACTGTAGTCAAAGGCATGGCTAAGATTCAAGGTTTTGGTGAAGTAGTAGATGGTTGAGAGTGTTCAGACCAAATCTCTAGTGCAAAATGTGCATTGTTGCCTCTATTGTTGTTGTTGGTTGTAGTGTATTTTGTGCAACAATAAATACCCTAGAAGCATTGATTATAATATGTAGTTTCTCCATCCATTGTTTCCAGTTTCTCCAGGCCATCCTCTAACAGACCAAATTCAATTCATGTCATATTTTTGGCTTTCTCTTTCTTTCTCAGACCCTTCCGCTAATTTGGTGAAGGAATTTTTTTCCTCCCAACACTGATTTGTCTTCCTTAGGTATCGGGATGGTGTGCTAGGATGCACTTTCTCTAGTTTTTACAGTGGGGGATCCAGATGGTTCTCTTTTTGGTGGGCAGTCTACTCCCCTTGTTGACCATTTTGGTTCTCAATCTCTATCTCTGTCTATGTTTCTATTCCAATGTCTTTCACTTTTGGCTATTCATTGAGTACTAGTAATTGTGATTACTACGACCAATAATTGATTATTTGTGACAAGGTATGATCATCAAAATTCTACAAGCATTGCAACCACTACTCGTTGGGGTTGGATCAGGACCAACTATACATAAAATGAAAGGTGTTGTGGAATTGTGACACTAGGCCATAGGAAATAATAGTTCAAATAGGTATGTGCAATACCTTCTTGATTATGTGGTTTTTCTCCTTATTTTAAATTTAAAATACAACATTATTATATTATTTCCACTTATTATGTGCGGTATACCATAAAGACCCAAACCTCCATGCGACACTTGTCCATGGGTGGAAATTGGGTGTCCTTTGGAACTTGCCATACTATGAGGGATATTAGGATCAAGAACCAATAATAATGGAAGTCAATATTCTTATCTTGGGCTTCGATGAAGTATTACATGAATTGATTTTGTAATAAGGAAGCCCACTTCATCGATACACCCTCTACACACTTCACGATATTTGAGACTATGCTTCCAGGGCATTATTCCTTCCTACACTTTCCGAATAGTTTGCATGCCATGAATTGGGTAGAAAACCACACTCCATCATATTCTATAGTTGAGATTTCTACTATGCGATTCCTACCATTAGGGTAATTTTGAGGTATAAAATGGGCCTCCTAAGAAAATTATAAAATAATATTAGATTACATCATCAAATTTTAGAGGGGAAAAAGAAAAAACTATTTTTTCAACTCATATATCCAACTTATCTCCCATGGGTTTACTCATATTTCTAGCAAAAACACTCGTTAGATGAAAATTTTGATTCATCGTTCAAGGAGTACCCATGTTTCATACTTTTGATGGACCCTACTATATGAAAAAAGAGAAATACATGAAAAACGTGATTGCAATCATGCTTTTTCATGTATTTGTCATTTTTTGTGTGGGAGGGTCCATCGAAAGTATGCAACATGGATACTCCTTGGAGGAGGAATTAAATTTTTCATCCAATCAGTACTCCCACTCAAAATTTGATTAAAACTTAGGGAGATAAGTTGAAAAAGTAGTTTTATTATTTTATTATTTTTAATCTTTTTACTTTTTTACTCCAAAAATGGTGAATCATCCACTATGGTTGACATCATCATCTTGAATCCTATTGGTTGTTATAAAGTTTATTTTGGTTGTACATTTTTCTTAGGAGGCCCATTTTAGACCTCAAAATTCTCCTAATGTGTCTACTGAAAACCTCTCTACAATTTCTCTTGCCACTTCATTTTCATTCATGTTGTTCAACAAGGGATTTGGATCCTCGCCATCTGTGGTGAACCCTATATTTGAGCTATCAATTTGGTATCAATTTTAATTGGCTCATTGAGCTACAAGTAACCTCCATGCATGAAAATGAATAGGAGTTTGACACAATTATTCACTTCCGAACTTCTCTCAAAATGTGAGATATCCAAAAGATTTAATTTTCCTAACTTTTCTAGTTTGACGACCACTGGTTGGCCTGCTTGTTTGATCATTCTGGCATACCGCTATTGGTAAAAAATTGTTAACTTCTTCTAATCCCATATTTCATGGATGTTAAACTTCAATTTATTAACCATGCCTAACATATCCCCTTCTTGTATAACTCCCTATGGAATTGGAGCTGTAACTAGCCTATAATTTGACTCATTGGGCATTTAGAATTTAGATTTATCAGTGTGGAGGTGGTGCACCGCCAGTGCAATTGGTATTTCTTTTCTTAGGAATCGAAGATGATTCCATAGTGAAAGTTTCTAACAACTAGAAAATAGCTTTGCAAGTCACACTCTAAACTCTAAAATTCACTTTGTTCTCTACTTAGGATTCAACTCTACACTTTGAAAATATGTGAAAATAAAATTCAAGACAAAGGAAATACTAATGAATTTTGTGTTTGATGTGCATTACGAGTTGCGATAAATGTTTGGTGATCATTGTGTTATCCTTTCATAATTTCATCGATCTTTACACAGTGTGGTTCTCTGGGTGTGAAAATCATTTGTGGTACTAGCTAGGTTGGAAGTCATGCCAACTAGCTTTTTGACCTAACCTTTGATTTGGATTAGATTTTTCCTTAATTAACTTTAATGTGTTTTCCCCAATTGAGCTCCATGTTGTCCAATCCATGTTAGTGGCACACAATTTTTCCAATTCTTATGGCCACCATTAGCTACAAACAATAATCCACTACCCAAATATTCATTAGTGCCACATTCTCCTTTAATAGTCATTTTCCCTGACTACGTGTTGTTTTCAACGTGTGGTGTGCCAACATTTTACTACAACATGAAATTTTTACTTTGTCAAGTTTGTCACAATATATCTCGTTGTCACAATGTTTTTAAGGGTCTTTGCTTCGCAAATTTCTCTTGCAAACACAAAAAAATATATATATTAAACAAAGCTTTTTCTTGTTCTTTTATACAGACAAAAAATCCATGGGAAGAGGAGTTCTTATCTTTATACAATTTCAGCCTGCTTCCATTAACAAGTCTTTCAAGGTGCTCTCCATTTAATTTATCCAAGTGGATAGCCCTTGCAATTGTGACACAACGAATGACATATAGACCCAACTAATGCATCTGGTATTTTCGAGGGTGCTTCAAAATTATTTTGTCATACATAAACACAATATCACTAACCTCGACTTGTCAGAATCTTGCAATAAATAGATCCTCTTCCAGTTGTAATAGATTTTCTAGTATTTTCTTGAGAATGCTAGAATCCACCAACCCCCTCATTGTAGCAATGAAAATACTGGGTACTATCAATTCCATTGACATTACCAATTGCTTTACATTGACAAATCAGAAAGGTGTCTGACCTATAACCTAGTTTGACATAGTATGGTAGGCCCATAACACTGTGGAAACATTTAGGTCCTAGTAGTCCATGTTCATGTTGAAAATATTTGTCAATGTCACTTCCAAAATTTTGTTGAAGGACTCAATGGTGCCATTTTCTTCTAGATGAGATGGAAATCTCTTTTGATGGTGTACCTATAACTTTTTTGTCATTGCTTCAATAGTTAAATTTAACAAATGAGTTCCTTGGTCACTCATCGATATTTTGGGGTATCCAATGCGACTGATGATATTCTCAAATAAAAATATTATAGTGATATCCACTTTGCAATCTTCGACAAGTGCTACTTTGGCCCATCTGGTCAAATAATCCATTGCAGTAACAATGGATAGCGCTCCACTTCTCTTCCCTAATATATTGATCGACCCAGTGAAATCAATGACCCATTTCTAGAATTATCATAAATTTATTAATGGATGGAGTAGCATCTCATCTCATCATGATAGTCTACCCTACCCACTCTCTGACATAAATCGTAGCTGTGAAAAATCTCCTTCACATCACGATGGACTGTTGACCACAATAGACCTGCACAAAAAATATTTTGGGTAGTTGTTTTCCTCCATAGTGCCCTCCAACCACTAATCCATACATCTCCATTGTTATGGCCAGTCTCTCATGCACCGATACATATTAATGGCATATTTAATATTCACCCAACTTGTACAGACATCATGCAATGAGATGATAGTCCACAAACTTAACTACTAGCTCCTTCTTCTATTCCATTGTTTACTCATGTAGTACCATTCCTATATTAAGAAAATGGACGATTTCTACAAAATGATCATCCACCATCTCCACATGAAATAATTGTGCATATAATAAGCTATCATTCACATTTGTTGCCTCCTCGTCAAAATTGATCCCCAACAAATGATTCATCCTTACGTTCAGCCTACCAAGCCTTAATATGACTTAAAAATCATATTATTGAAACAACAATAACCAGTTTCATATGCTCCCCCAACACTGGCTTATTGATGAGCTAATGTAATGCAGTGTGGTTTGTATGTAGCTTAAAATGAGAACCTAGTAGCTAAAGTATAAAATTCTACAGATCTTACACCAACAGTTTTTTGCACTCCGTCGAGGTGTAGTTACAAACTACCATAGAAAACTTCCTGCTGGAAAAAAAATGATTGGATGATATATTTCAACTTCTCTGGGTTTTTCCAGTTCCACTTCTAGCGTTATTTCTGATGCATCTACGTGAACATGAAATTATTCACTCCAATCGAGAAATACTACAATAGATGTCGATACTAATTTTCTTTCAAGGTATCCAACACCTACTGAAATGCTTTAGTCCATTCAAGCCTAACGTCCTTCTTCAGTAACAATCTTTCCAATGTTGTGGTGATCTGTGCATATTTGTGCATAAGTTTTCTATAATAAATGTCCCAGTTTTGTGCACAATTGTCACACTAACATTGGAGATAGAACATTCACTATCACAACAATCTTTTCCAGATCCATTGCTAGTCCCTATTTGCAAACCATGTGCCCTAGTAGAATTCCCATTTGAAAACGAAAAATGAATTTCTTTAGGTTTAAGGAAATTGGTAAATGTCTCTCACATTGTTTTTTGCTATCATAATGTTCTTAAGGGTATTTTTTTTGCAGCTTCTACCTGCAAACATAAACAAAGTTATAAAAAATAGTTTTTTTTTGTTCTTTTCTACGAACAAAAAATCTTTTGCAAGAAGAGTTGTTGTCTTTATAAAATATCAACCTTCTCCCATTAACAAGTAAATCAATGTGCTCTCCATTCAATTTATGCAATTCGATAACCCTTACATCTGTGACACATTGAATTGCATACAAACCCAACCAATGCATATGGTATTTTCGAAATGACTTCAAAAATAATTGTCATACATCGACACATGATCTCCAACCCGGAATTGTTTTTCCTTGATATAGTGATCATGCCATGTATTTTCCATGGTTTTTTACATGTCTTGTTGGAAACCTACAATAAGTCAATCCTCTTCTAGTTGCAATATCTCTGCTAGTCTTTACTTGACTAGGATAGAATCCACCAACCCACTGATTGCAATAATACAGAGACTGGGGACTATCAATTCCTTTGGCATTACCACTTCCTTTACATAGAATAATTGGAAAAGTGTTTTACCTATAAGCTCCTTTGGCATAGTATGGTAGGCCCATAACACTGTGGAAACCCTTAAGTGATAATCATCCTTTTTCACGTTGTAAATCTTCGTCAACGTGATATCCAAAATTTTGTTGAAGGCCTCAATGGTTCCATTTGCTTGTGGATGATATGGAAATATCTTTTGATTGTGTACCTATAACTCTATTTTCATTTCACCAATAGTTAAGTTTAGGAGATGAGTCTCCCTATCACTCATCATGATTTTGCGGCACACAATGCGACTGTTGATATGCTCGAATAAAAATTTGGTAACAATCTCTACATTGCAATCCTTGACAAGTGCTCTATTGGCCCATCTGGTCAAATTATTTGTTGCAGTGATAATGGATAGTGCTCCACTTTTGTTCCCTTGAAGATTGATCAACCCAATGAAATCGATGATCCACTTCTAAAATGATTGTAATGTTGTTGATGGATAGAGTTGCATCTCATCTCGTGATGACGATTTACCCACTCTCTGACATAAATCACAGTTGTGATAAAACTCTTCACATTATGATTGACTATTAACCAACACAAACCTGTGCACAAAATCTTCTACACAATTTATTTTCCTGTATAGTTCCCTCCAACTACTCCTCCATGCATCTCTCTCAGTATGGCCACACATTTCTGGGGTATTTCATCTGCACCCATTTTGTACAAACATCCTGCGATGATCTGATAGTCCACAACCTTAACTACTAGTTGCTTGTTATGTTCCATTGTTTAATACTGTGGTGCCATTGTTATGCTAAAAAAATAGATAATTTCTATAAAATTATCATCCACCATCTCCACATGAAATAATTGCACATCTAGTAAGCCATGATTCACATTTCTTTCCTCCTTGCCAAAATTGATCCTTAAAAAATGATCCAGCCTTGAATTCAACCTACCAAGCCTTACTATGACCTCAAAATCATATTTTTGAAACAATAGGAACCAATCGCATTTGCTCTCCCCAACATTGGGTTGTTGATGAG
>APFE030527217.1:3037-20486 GCA_000404065.3 Pinus taeda
CAATCCCTTGACTTGTGCAAAATCTGATGCACAACTATAGTCACAACTGATAGCAATCTGATTCTCTAACACCTGTCCTTGCTGAACTGAACATGCACTGACATGCAATTGAGTTAACTGATGTATTCATTAGTTGTATTATGAGTTAATAACTGTGAATTAATTAATAACTAATTCACCCAACTCATCTCTAGTCTATTCGCCAGTTAGACTAAATACAACCAGTTTAACAAAGCTAAACTGAACACAACTCCATCAACTGCACCTCCAGTGCACTAAACTCAACTCACTTGAGTTCTAACTGAAGTCCTGCATGCAAATATTAGTCATCCCATAGGTAACCACGTATTTCCTTCTGGGATCTGCATGTACCATATCCGTAGCTCATCCTGAAGTGCTCCAAGAGAATAAGACAAAGTTTATAGTCTAAATATTATTATGAGCTAATAATATTTGACTGTTCTATATTTAGACTGAGCAGTCACTCCGCTGTGATCTAAAAAATAGAAGTCCATCTATTTTTCCCAACTTGACCAATCATCCATAAACAGCAACCTGCAATCCATATACATGATCCATATGTCTAAAAATAGACATAGTCTAAAAATAGACTTGCGCCAAAAATAGCCTGCGGGCCCACTTAGTGAAGGCGACTCCTTTCCACTAAGCTCCATCATCTTGTTGCATTCTCAACAAGCATTTCTTGTTGCACACTTTTCAACACATGATGCATCCACGTGGACGTGAAATTCCTTCTTTCAATCCGAAAACACCAGAGTCGGCGTATTGACCATTTTTTCCTTTAAGATGTCGAGGCTCTCCTGACATTCATTGTTCCAATAAAAGGTAGCATCTTTCTTTAGTAACTTTTCCATCAGTGCAGTGATATGTGCATAAGCCTTTATGAATTTTCTATAGTAACTAGTATGTCCTAGAGTCAGGTGTAGCTACTTTACATTCCTCAGCAGATCCAAATTGATAATAACAACAATTTTGGCAAGGTCCACCATCAACCCTTGTTTGCAAACAACATGCACTAATAATATCCCATATGGTACACAAAAAATGCACTTCTTTAGATTCAACGAAATTTGATATTTTTTGTAGGTATCTAACATCAAGCACAAACTCAAAACATGCTTCTTTACTAGTCCAAAGTCTGTCCAATAATCAAAGTAAACCTCCAGAAATTTGTGGATGAATTCCTTAAATGTTGCAACAACCACCCTGGAGAATATCACAGGTGCATTCTTCAGCCAAAACTCCATGGTTGTATACTGAAACGATCCCGATTCAGTAGCAAAAGTGGTCTTCCTCCTGCGTGATCTTGATTTGATGGTACCCTGAAAACCCATCTGTGAAGGAGTAGGCATCCTATCCTCCAACATTCTCTAAAACTTTGTCAGTGAACAATGTTGGAAATGAATCATGTACGCATGCATTGTTCAAATTCTTAAATTAACACAAATCCTTATTTCTGCCTTAGTCTTTTTCTCCTGCAACTACCATTGGACTTACCCATTCAGATTCTTCCATAGGTTCAATTATTCCGGCTATGAGCACCTTATCAAGCTCATGCTTCACCTTTTCCTTGTATTTTGGGTTTAGCTTATATGGTCGTTGTTTTACAAGTTTCACATCTAGCTTCAAAGTGATATTCATTACGCCCAGATCACCTACAATGCCTTTCAGCTTCGAAAACTTTGTTGGAAATGAATCCTAGTACTCATGCAGTAATTCAACAACCTTTCCTCTTGTATCCTCATCCTAGTAATCACTGATGCACAAAAACTTGGGCTCTGCTTATGAACCTATATTAACTTGCTGCGTCTTAACATGCTGCGATATGTCAGGTATCTCAACATTTGGTCTCGCAACCTCACGTTGTCCTTCCAATTTAGGGATGTTGATATTGCGAGGATCCTCCTTGCCTTATTCCATGGTTATATTATAGCATTCTAGAGCATGTTGCAACTGCACGTTCCAGTCAGGCTGTACCCAAGTCATAGGCTCTTTCGGTGTCCAAAAAATTATTGCTTTGATCTTTTGAAGTGCATCATCTATACACTGAAACCCATTTGTTGGCTTTAGGGGCTTAGACCCAGGTTTAGAGTTAGCCTGCACTAACCAACAAAACCCTATACTACCGGCCCTTTTGGCAACAACCTGCATAGAGCAGACCGCAGTCTCACTCGAGGCAATATTGGGGGATGCTAGAACCAGGTTTTTGCATCTAGAGGGGCTATGTAGTTTGGCTGTTAGGTTTCTTTCAGTTTAGGGCTTAATTTGACCTTCGTGAATCGTTAACCTTATTGTTACAACCGTTGGGCGTTTTCCTACTTAATAAATATACAAAAGCAAACCATAACTAGGTAGAAATACATAACCTACACAAACATATAAAAATACACAGATATGTTCCAAATTATTCTTTACTAATTCAAATCTTCATAGATACAATCTTTTTGACATTGTGCATGTCGCTGTAGGGGCCTGCACACACAATTGCATACTTACCAAGGTCTCCGCGCATAGAACTATAGGAGCCTTCCCCTTCGCTTGAATACAGAAAGATATCATAGTTACAAACCCAAAATCATATCATAACATGCATTATTATTGCCTTTGACACACTAAGACAACCCTTTATATATCCTTTTGCCTTACAATACCATGGTCTGCAACCCATGAAAAGAGCTCAAAATAGTCGAATTTATCCCATCCCTTTACAAAATAAGGGGATTTGACCTGCCCTAAAGCCCCTTTGACTCCTAGAACTTTGCGCGAATTGCAATCCGCTCCTCAAAATGTAGAGAATTTACAAGACTTAGATAAAACTTGGACATAGGGGACCCTACCGAACAATGACCTACCTCACTCTGATGCTAACGTCCATTGGTGTCGTCCTTGATTCTTTTTCTTCCAAGCTCAATCTCCTCTTCACCATTATGGATGAATACCTGTAAGGAATATCACTTGGAGACAACAAACACATACATAGCAAAATTCATTCCAATATAAACCATGCAATATGTCAAGGAGTATTACGCTAAATGAGAAATCATTGACACATATATGGAAGGAATACACATAATTTATTATTAATAGATGGTAAAGGGAGCATTACAACCACTTAAGCCTTGACGTTGGAAGTCTCCTTTAGGTGAGTTTCCAATTCCTAGACTTAACCTTCAAGCACTACTTTCGCCTTAGAAAAATGGGTAGCAGTTGGACATTGTTCAGCGCTAGGAAGGAAACTAATCAATAGCTAACCAATTGTGGATAGTAGGGATCTCATTTATAGGGAAGGAGAGGGAGTTGAGGATCCATAAAAGGAGGGAGAAGTTCCACATCTCAAGGTAAATATCCATGAAAGTAGGATCAAGGACCAGGAATGGGAGGTCTTGTTCCAATCCTTATTCACCTGTAACCAACTCGCCATTCTCGAGACTTCTAGTAAGAGAATCTTCTCCTCCACTTTAGGAAAAATTTCCTGAAGAGGTTCAACATGGGTTTTCCTGATAAAATATGTGCTGGAAACACTAGGACAGTATAGTGAAACAAGTTACTAGCATGGGTCACTAGTGATGCAAAACATGCTGATCCTGAAAACTAGGTTTTTTGACAAGTTTCTTCAGAATTATTTCAAGGCAATTTTTCTTCTTTTATTTAGGGATGCTTTTGAACATGTTTCATGGTGAATAGACTATCAACTTTCATCATTTTGACACTTCAAGATATGAAACGGGGAGTGTGAAAAAATACTGTATAACACATCGATAAGTTGGTCATGTAAGAAGTTACTTATCATCTTTCCATAGGGTTATCATGAGTTTTGCATAGGAAGAAGAAAGCACCTTGACCTGTTCTTCCTTTGAAAATCAGATTCGACGAGATCAAGAATTTGAAAGTTGCAAACACGAAGGCAAGGAGATAGAGAAATTCACATTCGGTTGTTTGGACTTCAATGTGTATGATCCTTGGAATGTTTGTAAATAACACTGTGTTATGATTCATTTCCAATGGTTAGGCGAGACATTTTACAGGCCCAAGGAGGAAAAAAATGAAGAATTGTTACAATGCCTCCAAGTCCCGCAAAATAGTTAGCTTCACAGGAACATCACATGTTACTCATCAGAAGGAAGTCACTCTAGAGGAAAAACCAACAGAAAGGCACAACCCATTGCGTGGAAAGGGAAAGACGAAAGTTTCACATAGCCCAGTGGAAGAGCGCAGCTGCAAGATGAAAGTGGATCCAATCATCCTAAAACTGACCATAAAAACAGAAAAGAGGAGAAAACATAGGAAACAAGAAGAAGAACTGAAGTAGAAGGAAGGATAAAAGCATAAAAGATTATAAGAAGAAAGGTTGAGATAAGAAGAATAAGAAAGACATATAATATAAGAAGAAGAAGTAGCACGTAAATAGGTTGAAGAACAAGAGCAGAAACAACTACTAGAATAAGAGAGAAAATAGTTGTAGGAGAAAGAAATTTCTCAAGAAATTGAAGAATTGATTGTAATTCAGGACATGGAGGTGGAACTAGAGTCTCTAAACCTAGATGTTGATCTTATGTCGAGCACTCAGTAGGTCACCATTTAGTCTCCCCCTCCTCTGACAACAGAGCAATCTCCAAGTGAAGAAGAGGAAATTGTTCCTCTTGATGATGGTCCTGTCATGGATATGTACAATCTAACTTACGATGAGCTTTAGAAGCAGGTTGTACAAGCGAGAACGATACACTTTCTGGATGATCTTACATCTCTTGCATTCATTAGAGAAAGGGTGATTATGACAGATACTAGGAGAAATACAGAAGCCATTATTGCATCCAACTTGGCCTTTGCAGGTGCTACCAAGTCAAACACAGAGTATCTTATGGTCGAGAATAGAAATATGGAAAATAACTTTTAGGGTGCGAGGCAACAAATTGAGCAACTCCAAGAAGAGGTCTAGAAATCAGTTCTCGCACAGGTATATATGGAAGAACTGAAGGCAACCATATTTGGTGAAGTATTGGAAATGGGAGAGACCATGCAGATCCTTTATGAGGAGCTTGTCGCCGTTCATAAATCAGTTGTCTGCTTGCACAACATGCAACAAAAGTTCCAAGATAATTCTAAAGCTCTCAAGGTTGTCCATTCAGGCATCATTGTCATGCACGAGTGATCGACGAAACACAGAGGGGCATCATCCGAATTGGTAAATAAAACAAGGCAATAGGTAGAGTTGGAGAAAGCACAAGTTTGGATGATCATTTAGAATAACAAACAACTTGCCTCATTCGTCACCAACATTAAGGCCTCATATGCATGATTATACAATAACATGGATTTCATGGTGAAATCACACAAGATACCTTCAGTTGGCTTACTCACCAAGGCCAAACACAAGAATCAACTCAGGAAGGAGGTTGAAGAATACTTGGAATAGCTCAGGAAAATTGCCACCAAGGAAGACCTGGAGGTGAACAGGAATAGTATGCATAATTACATTGGTGGCCTTGTCTAGATCAACACTATGTTGCACCTGCTGAAGAAGGAAATTCATACCGGTTCCAAAATAGTGTACCTAGATGCAATGGAGGCTAGAGTCCACTTCTAGCCTAATCCCATTACACAATTTGGGGAAGTCATCGCATAGTACAAAGCTTGGCATCACTATGTGACCGGGAAACTACAAGTTGAAGTGGCTTAGGTGGAGTTTCCCTAACTCAAGCTTAACTTGTTTTGTCGTATTAGGTTTTCTAGTTGACTCTACCCAATTTTTCTTACATGGGTATGAGTGATATTGTAATATTTTTTGTAACTAATTGTAATTTAACTTCCAAGTGTTAATTGTGGAATGTGAAGAGTCATTTTGTAATGAAGTCCAAAGGTCATGGTTAAAGGAAGTCAAACAGTCATGAGGGAAGTCGAAGAGTCACAAAGGGAGATGAATAGTCACCCCTTTTGTTATAAATATACCCTCATTAGTCATGTAAAGGGATTTTGGCTTAGGATCAGAAGCTTGGGAGTTTCGTTGAGAGCCTTGGCTTCTCCGTAGCATAGAGGGAGTATATTTCTTTGAAGAAGCATTTGCTGGTTTCATGTTCCACTATTGGAACTAGTGGTCGTCAATTGTATATATATGCTTGGGACTTTCACTTTAATAAAATCTCAGAGCCGACGGATTTTCATGCATATGTTGTGAATATAGTAGGACTATTCTTGTTATGTTTGCAATATATGTTATTTCATTTATGCTAACACTTATGAACTGTTTTGTTTGCATTAGTATGAATCTCGTTGAATGTGTGTTGTTGTATATTTCTATCATGGTTAAAATATGAACTATTTTATTGGATACCATATGATCCCTTTTTATGCTCATGTGTTCCTTTCAAGTTGCATACTATTACAAGATTCTAAGGGGCTCACTCACTTTTCCTTCGTCAGGTTAGAAACTTTCATGCATTGCATTTGACCCTTCACAAAACTATACACTTGTTTCACCAAAGCCACAAATACATCATTCTATGTGTCTTTGCAGCCCAGGCATAACACTAAAACCCACTATTTCAGCAACCGGGTTGTACTCCAAATGGGGCTCCTACTCCAAATGGTGTGAGGTCTAATTTGGATTTCATATCAGGGAGACCCCATGAATGCTTGCGGGTCCAACACCATCAACATTTCTGGCGCTAGAAGGATGGCTAGATGACAAGCTGAGCCAATGAATTCTATTTGAACTTTCCTTATCTTTTAAATGGCTTATTCCCATATCTTAACCCCGACATGTTTTTCTAGAACTGCAAATCTGAAAGTGCCCTTAGGGATAATTAATGACTTGTCAAATTTGAAGTTTGATGGCGAGGGTGGAACAACCATTCTTGAGCACACCATCCACTTTCTTGAATTTTGCACTCATCGTGATATTCACTGTGAGGATACTACTTGCAAATTATTCGTTCTCACGTTCAAAGTGCACGTTAAGGAATGGTGTTACACATTGATAACTTCTTCTATTCATGCTTTCAAACATCTTGTCAAGGAGCTTTACCGCACCTTTGACATGTATGATTATCAATCTATTTATAAGAAAATCACACATCTTAGAAAAACACCTAATGAATCTCTTAATGATTTTCACGATCGCTTCATCCATTTTTGTTATGATTTTTTTGAAGATGATGGTGATTGGAATTTTATGAAAGAGAAGTTTGAGTTTCTTGTTCATATTTTGATGAATCCAACAAAATATGAATCTTTCGAAAGTCTCCCAACATACACTGGATATGGAGCTCTTAAATCTGTGACTAAGGAAGTGGATGTTCTAAGTGACTCTTCGTCTTGTTCTCATCAAATAGCTCCATTTATGCAGGCTGAGGTTGGAGAACTTGAGAGTTCATTCGTTGATCTACCACCATTTTCTCCCACCCCACATGTTCAAAATTTAAATGCGAGTTTAGACTGTGAATTTCATGTTTCTAGTTGTGTTCTTTCTCCTCATTATGCACTTGTTTCAATTGTTTCTTCTAATGTTCATGAGGATCAAATTCAAGATGGAGTTAATGTTGACCAACAAAATTGCAATATTATTTACAGTGACTATGTGTGGGACTCTGTTTTTGAACAAGAATTTGTGATCATAGTTCATGTGTCTCTTGTTTCCCCTCTCCCTCATTATCTTAACATTTTACATGATTATGTTGTGCTTGTTGTATATTTCGAAGAATCATTTATTGACAATGTCAATTCTGATCATACTCAGGACTCGTGGAATGTCAGTTTTGCATCTAAACTTAGAGAGGAAAAATATTCCCTTCCTGATCTCTCCCATTCATCATCCGATCTTTGTGAAGAAACAAAGAGTGGATTTTTTTGTTTTCAATCTCCCCTTCCCTATGATTCATCAGATCATGAGTATCATTTTCTTCTTGACATTGGAATTTCTGATCATGGCTGTCATGATCTATTTATCGACTCATCAAGTCACGACTCCATGTTTTCTATTGTTGATTTTTCTAAGCCACTAGTTTTCAACAATCTACCTTCTTATGTCTTGGAACTACCGCAAGCTTTCGAGGCACTTTAGCCCATGTTGATGGTTATGTCAAGTTCTCTCACTCTTGATGTTAGTCCAAATCATGATTAGGATAGTACTTCATCTCGCATGAATCCTCATCAATTTATTGCACAGATTAAAATCAATCTATTTCACAATTTTCACATCCTCCATTTGTTTTGCATTATCCTATCGCTCAATCATGGGAGGAGTCATACCTGGCAAGCTCCTTTGCAAAACTTATTTTTCTACTTTCTTTTTGTTTTCCAAGTTTGGAAGTTTGGAAGAATGTTTTTGCATGTTACCTTGTTGCAATGTGTATGAACACCATCATGCATTCGCATAATGTTTCACATATGCTTTCTTGATATATTTTCTGCTTGCATTTTCAGTCTTCGAATGTTGTAGCATGTCACGATTTATCTTTCTTGTCTGGTGTTATTCTTGAATATCTCTCTTGCTGTTGATACCCTCACCTGCTCAGGCCAGGAAAAACTTTGGTTGTTACATTGGAAGTTTCATTTTATGTGAGCCTAGCCTTTTTTTGGTTAGTTTAGGAGTAGGGGTAGCTTTGTTTTCTTTCCACCCTGCCCTTTTTTTTTCTTTCTATTGCAAATAACTTTTGCATAATACCGTGTTTAGTTTCAAAGCAAGCATGGTGAAGTTCAAGAGGAAATTGTGCTACTGCAATACTTAGCTATTTGTTTATTCCCTCTCTTTACATGGATATTGCACCTTTTAGTCGATGACACCCTGATGAAAAATATGTTCTTTCTTGGAGAGAAATGTAGTGGAATCACGATGCTTAAATATATAACTAGTACCAACTACTCTAATTCATTTTATTAATTATTCGGTTTTGCCTTGTCAACTAAGTTGAAAGTGAAAAAGTATCTCAGAGGTGTATAAATATCCTTCTCTAAAGGGGAAACCTCCTCTACTCTTAATAAGTCAGGATGTCTCTTTCCCCCATGAAATAAATAAGTTCCCATGCATAATTCTATGAATAAAATGCCAAGAAAATTAAATAAAGGGTGAAAGAAGAGAAAGGCTTCCTATGCAGGGAGGTGAAGCAAGAAACTCCGCCAGGGTACTATCCAGGCTCACTGGCAGCAGAGCAATGTTTGTGTCCCTTAAGGGACTCCAACGGGGTACTATCCAAGCCTGCTAGCAGCGGAGCAACACCATAGATGAAAACCAAGACTATGACAATCCTTTTTCACTTGTGTATCTGTATACTCCCCATCCCCAATCGAAACAATAGAGTTTGACTTATTTTTGTTAGTGTGTCACTAATGAAGAGAATGGTAGGGACTATATCTTTAACTCGAGCTAAGTAAAGAAGCTATGGTGATCAATGAACTGAATAATACTTCCTGAAGAGTTAGACCTATTTTACATGAGTTACGACCCATACAGAGAGTTGGAATTTTACCAGTGCGTTGTCGAGTGTTGTAGCTGCTACAACACTCCCTCCAAAATTTTTCCCATGCTTTGATTTTGGAGCCTTCCTTCTACCCACAAGAGCTCATCATTCACTATCGGCAAGGATTCATGCTATGTTAAGACTTATCATTTCATGCTATGCTTGTGATGGTTTGTTTTGATTTCAATCTGAACTATTTCAAACACAAGCCATCTCTTGTCTTGAGTTTGCAACTTTGGCAGTCTTCCCTTCATAAATTATGCATTCTTC
The DNA here is from genome assembly GCA_000404065.3 of Pinus taeda. NCBI lineage: Eukaryota > Viridiplantae > Streptophyta > Pinopsida > Pinales > Pinaceae > Pinus > Pinus taeda. Next base: position 12,781 of record APFE030527217.1, read on the forward strand.
GAAGGTAGGCTAACCTTGAGGATCTGAGTTTCACAATATAAAGAGTTAGGCCAACCTTGAGATCATAAATTGTGCAAAAGCTTCCCTTGCCCTATAAACTGCATAATTCACTGAGCTAAGGAGTTGTTGTGTCCCTTGTGGTTGGGAATTGTGCAATCCTTCTTGGCTATGTGAATGGTCAGTTTCTCGAAAATCAAAAAGCAAAAAGTGAAAAAGAAATCCCTAGAAAATATGGAGTGGATAATTAGTTTCCCGAAGAGTGGCACAAGTTGCTATTTTTGACTTTCCACCAAGTGTCGATTTTTCCTTGATTTTTATAATAGATTCCCCTAGATCTCATTTGCACATTTGATCTTGGAGCTCTAGCTTTCCCAAGGAGATCAAGAAGCCTTTGGTCAAGTTTGTGGCACTTTTTCGGGTGAGTTTTGCTTTTGTCACTCTTTCTGTCGCTTTTTTTGTTTCACTTCTATGAGTGTTGTTTTTCTTGTCTCTTTTTATAGTTACCGACATTTAACTTATATTATATTTTACAAGTGTTGGTTCAGTTCGTCGTTCAATTTTTACAAGCATTGCATCAACTTCTTGTTTTTACCCATTAGTGGTCATTGTTTTGGTGACTCCCTATGCATGTTGTTTTTCCTTTTGCATGATGATATTCTACACTTGATTTTCATTCCCTTAGTTAGATCTACAATCTTACTTTTACTATCACTCATATCTGCCACTTTCCCATCCCCTTCCTGGGAAAATATTCCCTTTAATTGGTCAGCAGTTGCCATGTTCAACTGTGCATTTCTCAAATCCAAGGTTCAAGCCTTGTGCTTGGTATTTGAGACTATGCAATGTGTAGTCTATGGCTTGCCCAACTTGGCATTGCGCAGTTCCAGGGCTCAAGCCTCACCCTTAGCCACTGAGACTACGTAATGCGTAGTCCCTCCCTTAGTTTGCCTAGGCTGAGACTACACATTGTGTAGTTTCAAGCTTGAAGCTTCTCCCTTAACTACTAAGACTATGTAATCCGTAGTTCATGAGGCTATTCTCTTCCCTCTGCCTAGGAATTGCATAGTTTTCCTCTGAGTCTTGTGGTTGTTGCCTTGATCTTGCTTTGTGAGTTCATTTCTCTCTTACAGGTATTGCAGTTTTTGAGCACTTCCCTTGATTGATTACTGTCACTCTGGCTCCTAAGAGATCTATCATAGTAATCTCTTCATCTCAACATAGGTCATTAAATAGTTGGGAATGCTTACCACACCATAGCTAACACTATATAAAAATATTCTAGAATTTTCCACCACATACCAAATGTTGATGGATGGAAAGCAAGTTCTAGACTTCCACCTCCATGACACATTGTTATGCTACCGAGGGCACCTTGGTGTTCCTTCAAGTGAGAGTGCCACATTGATTTGGGAGGTGCAATACTGTTGGGTTGCATGACACTTTTGTTTAGAGAAAACTATGGTTGTACTACAAAAGTATTTACATTGGCCAAAATTTTTACAAGATGTTGGAAAATATATAAGATCCTACACTACCTGTGCCATGTGTTACACAACAATTTGTCACCGTCCCTGTTACCCCTTCTCCTGCATCTTGGAGGACTCATTCCAGGACCTACGAGAAGTGACATGACCTACAAACACTTTCATTACATTCCCCTAAACATGAAATTCATTTGCCCTGAAGACAGCTCCTACTAAAAACCCATAAAAATAGTCGTTTTTCCATTAGCGCGGTTCCACAGTGCAGCACTCGCGCCAATGGGGGAAATCCTCTAAAGAGGGCGCACCAGTTGGCGCTCTGTCACAGAGTCGCACTCGCGCCAGCCATAATAAGTGGTGTTTTTTAACAAACCAACAACGGAAGATTCATCCTAACCAACTCCTGGACTGAATCTATCTTGAGTTGGGTGGTTTGGCTTCGGATCTCCATAGAGAGGAAGTGGTTTTCCACCTCTCATGGAAGCTTCTTTAGTGATAAAGCCAATCCCATGAATATTGTGGATGATCCCAACTCTCCCTCCTCGACCTATAAAAGCTTGTTCATTTTCCTTAGGCAAGCTAGTTATAGAGATTGAGCATTGTCAAGTTACCAAGAGCTTCATGCTGCAAGAGCCTTCTTCATTCCCATAAGGCCAAATCTAAAGAGATTCTTGTCCCATAACCAAGGAGAGAGAAGCTTGTTCCTATTCCTGACAAAGCTTTGCAAGACATGTGCTGCTGATCACCCAGCGAAAGGAGGATTTGACGTCAGAACTATGGTTGTATTATTGGGATTTGCTTGGCTAAATCACCTCTGAACTTGGGTCAGGCCCATACAAGCCAACATACCTATTCATTTGTTTCGTAGTACTCGATGTCGATCATTCCTTGTTGAACCAAATCTCGAAAAAAATGATATTGAATATCAATATGCTTGGTCTTCTTATGAAAACCAGATTATTGGTCATTTGAATAACACTTTGATTATCACATATCAACTAAGTGTGTTGCTCTTGTTTCTCATGTAGATCCTCTATAATTCTTCTCAACCAAATTTCTTCACATGCTGTTGTTGTAGTTGCTTTATACTCTACTTCTGCTATGGAGAGAGAAATGGTGTTGCTTGTTAGTACTTGTTGGGAACAGGATCCCCCAAGGACAGTTTTGGGGCTAAAATCCCATGTTTTGGGTCAAATTTTGAAATAAACTTGTAAAGTCTCTGCATTTTGTGGTTGTAGAGCGCGAAGGTGTCATGAGACATAAAGGGTTGTCCACCCTTAATTTTGTAAAGTAAAGTCGGTTATAAAAGATCTACCCATGGTCCGCAGACCATGGGATTGTATAAAAAGAGCTAAATAAGTAATCTCTAAGTAGTTCAATAGTCGCTAAGCTAGTCATAGCTTGGAAGTAAGAATTCTAAGTTTCGGGTCATAGCATAGGTAGAGGCTCTGTAGCTGAGTGCGCAGAGGCTTAGGGTGGAAGTCCGAAATTGAGTGCGCGGACCCTTGCAGTTGTGTGCACAGGGTGGATAGAGTCTGTAATCACGTGAAGGTATCAATAAAGAGAAGTATTCTACAATTTCTATGTCTTTGTTCCAGTTAATGCATCTTGACATGTTATGTATGAATTTCATTTATAATGATTATATGATGTGTGAATGTATGTAATTACATTGGTTAAGAGAACACAAGTAAGAACATCTGTTTACACGGTGCTAACTGTGATCATTTAATAAGATAAGTAAGATCCTTAAGATAACTAGGGAATCTATGCAATACGTTGCCTTAATAGCGTGAATGTATCTGAACCAAAGGTTAGGGCTGCGCGAAGGTTAATCATACCTTTTCGCGGAGGTATTGAAGGGCAGAATAGAGGGCTAGTTTGGCAAGCCCTAGAACTAAGTGACCTGCTCGAAGGCAAGAATAGAAGGAATAAATCGACATCACGACCATCTCAAGGTGCGGAAGCTTGGTTCTAGCATCACTCCATACTGCTCTGGGTAAAACTTCGGTCCGCGCTCTACGAGCTAATGTCGAAAGGGCCAGTAGTGTAGGGATTTGTTTGGCTAACTAACTTTGAACCTAGGTCAAGCCCCCTCAAGCCAACAAATGGTTTCGTTGCTAGGATCGGAATCTGCATAAGAAATGTGTGATGCCGTATCACTGGAATCCAACTAGGAAAGAGATCGGAGTTTGGTTGGATAGGAATATCCACGAATTCACATTGCAGCAGAACAGAAGTCCACGACTGACAAAGGAATAGTCGTTGGACAAGTACTTATATACAAAGATCCACGAGATCTTTTTCTACTCCTTTCTGGTTTAGCTATATGAGTGGATCACAAAGCTAGCAGATAGCCAAGGAAGGTGGAGACTTAGCGGTCCCATTGTTTGAACCCCTGAGCTAGTACAGAGATTGGAAGCATCTGAGGATAAGATCGCTCGCGCTGTCGATCATTGGCTCGATTACGTCATAGGAGGATTTGTAACTAAATTCGCGGTTGATACCTCAGTCAGTGACAGTGAAGTGAAGCAGCATTTTTTCAAAGGACCGCGAGGTAAGTACTTGAAATCTTTGAATACCTAGATTAAAATGTTATTGTGCGAAAAGTGGGTTATGCAGCTACCTTGATGTTTGGAGCTACGCGAAGTGGAAAAACTCACAGAAACGAAGGAAGAAAAGGTCATGAATATAGTCCATTGATTTCACCTCCACGAAGTGATGAAGAAGGAGTATCACAAGCTTCTCCGCAAAGTGTTATTCAGTTAATAAGAAAAGGATTCCCGTGAATAACACCACCAACACCGCCTCCAACTTCACCACCATCACCAGCAACTTCACCCATACCACCTCTGCCTCCATCACAGTTTAGTATGGAAAACTTAGTGAAGCTGTCTTTGTTCAAAGGCTTGGGAAATGAGGAACCAGATCAGTTCTGGTTCATCGTGAAATCTATATGGGAAGCTCAGGGCGTTACAGAGGATAACATGAAGAAGGAAACCCTAGTTAGTGCTCTGCAGGATTGTGCACTAACCTGGTACATCAAGTACTCTAATGAGAAGCCGAATGCTGGAGTGGCAAACATCCAGACAACACTGAATAAAGAATTCATTAAGCCTAAATCTAAGGCACAGTCGATTGTGGAGTTCAAGGAAGTCACGATACAACTAGGCAAGACACCTTGGGAATTAGATAAAAGGTTGAAGTGTAAAATATGTGAAGCTAACATGAACTTAACAGACGGACAACATCGCGAATGGTTTGTGGCTTTGCTCCTACCTCGCCTAAGGGTTGCGCTGTCACAACAAAAGATGACGACTTAGGCAGAGGCCTTGGAGATTGCAATGAGACTGCATAAAACACCGATGCAAGATCCAAATTTAGGGGTTCAACAGATCCATGTGCAATTGAATAATCGTTGCCTTGAGATGCAAAGCTTGAAGCAAGACATAACAGTTTGACTATAGGTGCACAAAGAGGTATGGTGCCTGAAATGAAAGGGTCAGGGGCATGACAAGTACCATTGCTTGGTCCTTGCGAACTACCTGGCAGGAGGAGGACCGATGCCTTTGAGGCTGGAAACCCAAGCAGGACCAAGCACGGGGCCTGCATTGTGGTGCGCTATATGTCAGGTAGCAGGAAAACATGCCACAGATAGCTGTCATTTACTGCAAAAGTTTGTACAGACACCACAACAACTTTTCTGCAACTTTTGTAGGTCAGTAGGGCATGATGAACATAATTGCAGAAGCTATCAACTAATGATGGATAGAACTCCCGCCTATAGGGTTCAGGCAGAAACATGCCCCCCTGACCAGAGCACGGGGATGGCACGGATAAGATTTTAGGGGTGTGGACAAGGCTGAGGCAGAAGAGGACATGGAAGAGGTTGGGGACAGTTGATATGCTATAATTGTGGAGGACCAGGACATTATGCCCATGATTGCAAAAACCCAACACGTCTGTCGTGAAAATATTTCACTATGACATTTGATCATGAAACAAAAGACTATCCTACTAATAGCAAGGATACGTGACAAAGGGGCGCTACCACCTCAACTGACTTAGAACCTGCAAATGATGAGGTCTAAGCTGTGCGAAGAGGATCTGACTGTGAATATAGTGCTCCGAAGTGGAATCACAACAGGAGATGACAAGGGGAAACAGCCTGAAGACAACACATGGGTTCGAAAACCTCCAAGGAAGCAGGCTGAGTTTGATCTGGAGCACTCACGCGAAACGTTCATGGAAGCAAAGAAGAGCTTCACTGAGGCCTCCACCTCAGGAAGCAAGGATAAGCTTGATCAAGAGATGGACCCCTCTATGCTTACAACCTTCCTGGAGACCTGCATGAAGTTACTGTGCAAAAGCAAGGCTGTGAAGGGTTTACAAGAGCTCATAAATAGATGTGCCGAAAGCACTCTGGGTGAGCCACGTGTAATATGAAAGATTGGTAAGCATAAAACAAGGACAGAATGGGAGATGAGACTGGTCGTGCAGATAGGAGAGTATGAGATGGATCAGGTTATCTTGGACCTGGGGTCAGATGCGAACGTCCTACCAAAATAGACTTGGGAGCAGATGGGGAGACCCACGTTGCAATGGTCTCTGATTCGGCTAAGGATGGTGAATCAGTAGAAGACATCCCCGTGGGATGGTTGCAAGGGGTGACTGTAGATATTGAAGGTTCGAGCGCACTGGCTAGCTTTGAAGTAATAGAAATTATGGATGACAACAGCCCCTATCCTGCGCTCCTTGTAATTGATTGGGCTACTGATATGAATAGGGTAATCAACCTAAAGAATTGAAAAATGATATTTGAGAAGAAATCGCTGCATGTGATATTACCCCTAGATCCTACTGAAGGATCACGCTATACTGAACCAATTTGTGATTATGAGAGCGATGACGATCTAAACTGTATCTATAAGATAACAGCGCGAGACCAAGATTGGGTGAATCCAACGGCCGATGGACAAATTACATGGGATCACGAGAGTTCATGCACCTCGAACTCTGATGAAGAATTAGAGCGCTGATAGAATCGGTTATATGAAGTAACTACTCTGAGTTGTAACATGATGACCCAGTCACTGCACTATGTGTCGTCAGAGGTAAGAAATATGCCCACTTATGATGGCTTGAATGATGTGGATATCTTTTGGGATGAATTTGAGAGGGAGGTACCAGAAAAGCAGCACTTTCAGGCATTGGACTGGACACTGCGCACTATGCCCACAAGATGGTGGGGTGCGCACAAGGGGAGATTTGATTATTGGCGCGAATGTAGGAGGATGAGGAGAACACACTTTGGGAGCCCAAGGTATGAATGATAGACAAGTATGATGGAAAGGATGATCCACTCGTGCACTTGGCCAAATGGGCTCAGGCTTATGGAGAGAAGCCCCAACCTGACTGGGTGCACTTGTTCTATCACACCTTGGATGTCGTCCCGATGAACTGGTATGTAGAAACAGAGCTTCGTCATGGTACAGGTGAATGGGATATTTTGCGTGAGGGATTCATAATGAAATTCAACTTTGAAGACGGGTTTGAATGTATTGATGAGGTGCTACAAGAGGTGAAGGCAACAATATTTAGGGTATTGCAGGATCTTTTGGACCTAATTCACCCTGATTGGGCTACTCAACTAAGTCACGCACTCGAATGCTATAACGTAATCACTGAAGAAGAGGATAAGCATCTGCAAAAGATTAACATCCCTAAAATAGAAGGTCTGTTACCAGGAATAGTGTCCACTTGGACGCTGCTATTCCCACTAAGATGGGTGGCTATCTTAGAAACAAACAATCAAAGTCTACTATTGTTTTCTTTTATGAAAATAGACAAGAGGAGAACCAAGAAGACCAACCTGAGTCTTGCACTTAATTTCCTCTCCTTCTTGATAGAGCTTCGCCGCTTCTTCTTCGTCTGCCTAGCTTCAAAAGAGAACCTATAGAATCACAACAACATACTACTATCGAAGAAACAAAGATCTAAATTCATAAATAATACAGGATCAGATGTGTATTAACCATATAAATGCATCTATAAACAAGTACACAAGAATATGGAAGAAATCAAGAATAGCTTTATTAAGATGAAAAGTAGCAAGAGGATTACAACCATATGCTCTGACCCAGCATCATCCTCCAGCTAGGAAGCCCTTCTTCACCTCAAGCAAAGCTTAGATCATCCAACACTATGAATGTACACCAGAAAACC
>APFE030527217.1:20889-37194 GCA_000404065.3 Pinus taeda
TTCTGGGAGATGATGTAATCAGCTGACCTTGTTCCTTTAGGCAGTGAAGCAACACTTTTAGGGACTTAGGAGCCCTCAGTTTATGGACATTTATGATTGGGGTTGAAGTGCCCAAAAATGTCTATAACAAGGTCACCGTGAGGTTGAAGGACCGCAGCTTGAGAATCCTGATATAATCGTGCCGCTGAAAATGAAACAAGTAAACATTGGTACGGAGGCAGAGCCCAAATTCACGAAGATTGCAGATTACTAGGATGATGCGATGGTGGATAAGGCCACTGAATTGCTCCAAGAATACTAGGATTTATTCCCTACCAAGTTTACGGATCTAAAAGGGATAATCGGGGACCTAGGTGTTATGAAGATCACACTAAAGCTCGACGCGAAGCCAGTTAAGCAAAGACTTTACCGTCTCAATCTGAAGTATAAGGAGAAGCTTCGTTTAGAGCTAAACAAGATGCTCACAGCAGGCATCATTGAGCCTATGGAAGAATCTGACTGGGTAAGCCCAATGGTGGTATCGGAGAAGAAGCAAAAGGATGAAATAAGGATATGCGTGGATCTCAGAATGTTGAATGATGCTTGCGTACATGATCCTTTCTCGACTCCGTTCACGGATGAAGTATTGGACAATGTAGGTGGCCAGGAAGCATATTCCTTCACTGATGGGTTCTCTGGGTACCATCAGATTAAAATCGTACCGGAGGATAGAAGAAAGACAACCTTCGCGACTAAGTTAGGTTGTTTCCAGTATACTGTAATGTCGTTTGGGTTAAAGAATGCACCTGTGATTTTCTCGCGCGTAGTCGTTGTTGCGTTCAAGGAGTTTATTCATAAGTTCCTGGAAGTATACTTTGATGATTGGACTCTGTTTGGGCTGGTGAAACACCATGTAGCAAGCTTGTGCCTGATGCTAGATACCTGTCGAAGATACCAGATCACGCACAATCTGAAGAAACGCCTGTTATTTGTTCCTTTTAGGACCCTGCTGGTTCATGTGGTTTGTAGACAAACACTGATGGTAGATCCCACGAAGATCATGGTGATACTAAATATGGAAGTGCCAAGGAGTGTGAAACAACTACACTCTACCCTAGGACATATGGGATATTATAGAAAGTTTATCAAAGGCTATCTCCAAATCATCGCACCCATGGAGAAGTTGTTGAAGAAGGATGTCACATTCTGCTGGAACAAGGACTGTAAGAAGAGCTTGGATGTATTGAAAGAAAAGATGCTCACCGCACCGAACCTAGTCTTCCCGGATTGGAAGAAGGAGTTTTATGTACATGTCGACGCATCATGTACAGTGCTGGGAGCAGTACTTACACAGGCTGGTGGAGGAGACTTGGACCATCCTACAGCATTCACAAGCAGAAGGTTATCCAAGGTAGATAGGAACTATTCCACCACTGAGTGCAAAGGGTTAGCCATGGTATACATGCTCTAGAAGTTTAGACACTACATGCTGAGGGGCCATTTTAAGATGTATATAAATCACTCAATGCTGAAATACCTAGTTAATAAGCATGTGTTGGGAGGGAGAATTTGTCGATGGCTATTATTGTTCTAGGAGAATGATTTTGTATTGTGAAGCCTGGATGACTGAATGTGGGACCAGATCATCTGTCCTGCATGGAAATAGGGGAACAGACCACGAATTTGGAAGAAGGATTTCCTGACGTGCAACTATTTGCAGTGCATGTCACGGATGGTCCTTTTGAAGATATCATACACTTGCTAACAACAGGAATTGCCTCAGAAGGATACACCGTCCAACAGAAGGAGTTCGTGGTGCACGCGGAAGATTTTTCTATCATTGTTGGGCATTTGTATAAAATGGGGTCTGATGAGATATTGGATGGTACGTACCAGAGTTTGAAAGAAGCAGCATCCTCGCGGATGCTCATGGGGGTGCCGCAGGAGGACATTATGCAGGGAGAGCAACCGCGCAGAAGATTCTGTGCGCAAGGTTGTGGTGGCCAACCCTCCATCAGGACTCAAAAGTGTATTTCAAAGTGTGTGATGTGTGTCAAAGGACTGACAGGCCATTGTGGAGGAGGAGATGCCTATGAATCCATAGATGATGTTACAACCCTTTGAGAAATGGGCGATAGATTTTGTGGGACCCATCCAGCCCAAGGAAAGATGGGAGCGAGGTACATTATCACCACGACGAAGTATTTGACTCATTGGGTGGAGGCAAAACCTATGAAGGATTGCATAGGCGTGATTCCTGCAAAGTTCCTCTTCGAGTATGTGCTAATGCGATTTGGTTGTCCAAAGTTTTTGATAAGTGATCGCGGTATGCACTTTCAGAATGAAATGACTAGTGCGCTAATAGAGGAATTTCAGGTATTTCACCAGAAGAGCACACCTTATCACCCGCAGGCTAATGGGAGGGTGGAAGCATTCAATAAAGTGCTGGAGAACGTGCTCACCAAGGGTTGCAATGCTTAGTGAAGTGATTGGGAACTACGAATATCCGTTGTACTATGGGCCTATTGGACGACATGCAAGAAGTTGACTGGACAAACTCCCTTTAGGTTTGTCTATGGTGTTGAAGCAATAATGCCTATGGAATATATTGTGCCTAGTCTGCGCATAGCGGCACTCACAAATATGACGGATCACGGAGCCCTGGAGGAGAGGCTTGCACAGTTGGCTAAGCTTGAGGAAGAGATATTTCTATTAGTTGGATTTCACCAACAAGTCCAAAAGTAACGTGAAAAAGCATGGTGCGATCGACACATTAAGCTACAAACTTTTAAGGTAAACGACTTGGTTTTGTTACATAACAACAAATTTTATAAATATCCAGGGAAGTTCTGAATGCATTGGTTAGGGCCCTATGTCATAAAGGAGATTACCAATAGAGGAGAGGTACAACTGGTCAATTTGAATGGAGATCCCTTCTCAGGAAAGGTGAATGGCAATCACTTGAAGCCATACATCGGTGGTCCGGCCACGTGACCCGATGAAGGTAGCACAGTCTTAGCACTCCAAGCATTTGAAAGGAAGTGCGAGACTATAAAATACACTTCCTAGGTTGGGGAGCTGCACGATTGGAGGATTGTGCAAAGCAAGGAAGTGTCACGGGGTTCGCGACAGCATGAAGGGAGCTGCGCTACTCAGAGACAAATTGCACAGGTCGGCAGGAAAGTGACCGTTAAAGTCACTATTCATGATTTGATGTTAGAAATGCGACCAAATGGAGCGGGCTGCCAGCAATTAAGACATAATTTATCGGTCAGATCCTTGAGGATATGCCACCAATCCAGCATTAATGAATTGAATTTGGGGGGAAACAGTCAGATTTGAATTCAAAATTCCCTATAAATACAAGTGGTTGTCCAGTGAAAAACAATTGGCATTTTGAGAATTGAGTTGTTGAGTTCCCAGGCACACATGAACCAAGAATTATTCGATTCTTTTAAAGTGACTCCAGCGTTTGCAAACTTACCAGAGATGTCACAAGCACTGTTGGAAAGCATTATGTCGGCACCCACAGACGCTATAGATACCGAAGTAGAGGAGTCGGTGCCGAAAGTTGAGATGGAGGCAGAAGTAGTTGCTCTAGAAGTGGCTCAAGTATTAGCAAAAGTCCCTAAATCACCAAGGACGTCGACACCAAAGCCAACCCCAACCAAGGAGAGCGCAAAGGATAAGAAGGGCAAGCAGCATGCAATACCAATGCGTGCATCGCCGAGAAGAAACCCACCAAAGCCCACAGCATAGGAGAAGGGCAACGCGATAAATTTGGAGTTAGAGGAGAAAGAAATTGAAGACATCCTGATGGATGTGGAGGATGTAGGAGTCGAAGTGGAGGAAGTTGAACCCTAGGGTGTTGACCCTATCACTCGGTTGCTTGAGTATGTCCCTCCGTGCAAGGGCAAGAACAAAGTGCTGAAAGACATCACTGAGAGCAAGACCCCCTTGCAAACTCCTCTGCTACCAGATGAGATTGTTTTCTGAAGGACCGCGCTTGGCGCGGGTGCCTCTACTAAAACTTGAGGACTAAGACTTGGCTGATCATGAGAAGTTCCCACACCTGGTGACTGAGCAGTTGATGCACCACATCATTGATACAAACAATGAAATGACCACATTGGAGCCGTGGAGTTGGCTTAGAGAAGTAGACAAGGCAGGGTTTCTCAACCTGCTTTGGGTGTCACACTATAACCGCAACTCGGTGGCAGTATTGGTCATCAAGTAGCTACTATGCTTGGTGCATGATGGGTGTTTATGGTTGGAGGAGCCAATACCCATCACTGATAGGTTGATCCACTGGATCATGTGATTTCCTTACATAGGAGAGAATTTGGCCATGATATTTGGTATAAAAGGTGGGGAGTAGGCCCTCGCAGAATCCATGAAAGAAAAGTTTAAACTGGTGAAGAAGCCATGCAGATATGCCATATCCCAACATCTATGACCCTGTTGTAAAGGTAGTTATGCATATTTTAGCAGAGAAAGTGATGATGAAGTGTCATGCCAATGAGGTGCCAGCACCTGTCTTCGTGCTAACAGCCTAGTGCGCCGAAGGAATCTAGTTCAACTGGGCGGACTAGCTTCGTGGAGAGTTCCTCGCAAAATGCTGCGAAGTGCAGGAGCTCAACAAGACATTCCACTATGGGTGGATCTTGCTATCAATTGTGCTAGTATCATGGGAGCTGCCAGAGGATAGTCAATTCCCTTCGGTTGCACTAGACCTACTAGAAGCAGTGAAGTACGTTTCATTGTGGGGAGACCAAGGATGCGCAGCGAATCAATGACAACAAGATATTCTGGATCTTGATGGAGAAGAACATTTTCATGGCCATCAATCGCAAACTGCGATTGTCGCCTACGGTGTATGCCAACCTGCAGGACTATGCAGAGTTTAAAGCAAACTTTCACCATGTGTCCTTCAGGGTGTGGAAGGACCCTAGGTATGCCAACCTGCAGGACTATGCAGAGTTTAAATCAAACTTTCACCATGTGTCCTTCAGGGTGTGGAAGGACCCTACGTAGAAATGGTATGACTTGCCTTACCTGGAAACATATCCCATTGATGCGATACTTGATCAATGGTTGGCAGAGTGGTGTGCTACAACAGACTGAGTGGTGGGAGGAAGCAAGTCCACAGCATAGAGACATAAGGACGAGGCAAAGCTTAAGATGACACAGTTGGCCAAAAAGAGGAAAAAGGAGTCTGCTGACAAGGCCCGGGTGGAGCATGATCCAGCGTAGCAGACAGGTGGGACAAAGCAAGGCTCTGACAAAGGTGCAAGGTCGCCTTCACCTGAGATAGATAAGGAGACAGACGAGAAGACAGAACAACATGGCACAAACCCTCAAGAGATACCTGCCCGCATCAAGCACCTAAGGGAGTAGGAGAAAAGAGGGTCCAAGAAGAAATCAAAGGCCACCAAGACATCACTGGACCCTATCACGCTAACAGAGAGTGATCTGCACAACATCGGTGACATGATTTGAGATGTCACCGTGGAGGCCCTACAACAGTTTGAACAACAACATCAACTAGTATTGGGGGCTATCCAGACATGTCTGCAGGAGCTGTAGACCTGCGTGACACAGGTTGGCACGATGTCTACCAGCCTTGCTATCGGCACTTCAGAAGCTGCCGATATACTGCGTGCAAAGGCCTCCAGCACAATAGTGTTGTCTAATGGAGCATTGACCACAAAGAACGAAGATGACAGGCCCACTGTCAATGCCCTAAAGGAAGTAGGGTTGAATTTAGCAGTGCTCCTTGGGGACATGCTCCACCTCTTGCAGGATGGAGTGGTTGTAGAGTTGAGGGCCTGTGAGCACCGTGCCCTCCAGGTGATTAGTGAACAATGGATTAACAATGAGCAAATGGCACTACAACGAGACTTTGCCATTGCCGCTGTGACCAAGGCGACCAATCAAAAAAAGCGTATTATGCAGGTCGTCGAGGAGTCATGCCAAGTGGTCCTAGAGTTGGCCATTCCTGAGGAGGAACCAGTTGAGGTACGCATTTGCAAGCTGGAAATAGGGGTGCGCGACGCTCAGATAGAAATGGCGAGGGTTCAGTTGGAGTTGAACCTACAGATCACAGAGTTGTAGTTGAAGGCCCAGCCTTCAACTCCGCCAGAAGTAAAGAAGCAACGAGTGACCACTGTCACAGAAGCAGTAGCAACAATGGACAGTGCAATGGTAGACTACACGCAACTTTTTGAGTAGTCGTTTGAAGTCCTAACAAGCTTGCAGGAGGACACCAATGTACAGCGACTAGAGACAAAAGCGTGCGAGTTATAGCAGTGCTATGATGAATTCAAGGGCACAGAACAAACCGTCGTGCTGACACAAAGACTAGCAAAGCTGCAAGAGGCCAAGCAGCTGAAAGAATAGGTGGATGCAACGTTGCACGAGGAAGCAGTGCTGAAGGAAAGAGTGAAGCCCTAGTTGGATGAGGCTTACACGGTAACATGCTCTATTAAGGAAAGCTTGCGACTCTGCAAGCAACTCAGCAAAAGCTTCAGGCCGACAGTTCAGGAGCAGTGACTAAGTAGATGATCGAAGACACAAAGCAGGCGGCAGCTCAGTGCACTGCCGAGGTTGCGGTCATAGGATGTAGTATACCTAGGGGGGATAATATGGGGTACAAAGGGAGGTACCCAAGGGAATAATGTAATAATGGGATGGACCATAGTAATAAATAAGGCGGTTAACCCATATCATGTAAGGGACCACAAGTAGTTAACAATAACGTAATAAGCCCATGGTATTAGATAGATGGTATTCAGGGAACCATGGTATTGTATGTATGAGGCCTATATAGAGGCTAGAGACTCCCCATTGAGAGATGTGAAGGATTATTGTATGAACAGGCATATGGATTGTGGAGTGTTCTCCTTCCTTAAAGAGTGAATGTATGGTGTTTCCCTACCTTAAGGGTTTGATCAATAAAGTGAAGCATTTCTATCTATTAAAATTTTGTTATTTCTTGGGTTAATTTGCATTGTCTTATATTTTCATATTAGATCTATAACAAGTGGTATCAGAGCTATAACATGGTCCCTTACATGATATGGGTTAACCACCTTATTTATTAGTATGGCCCATCCCATTATTACATTATTCCCTTGGGTACCTCCCTTTGTACCCCATATTATCCCCCCTAGGTATACTACATTCCACCCCCTTAACATGTTTCGTCCCCGAAACATGGGAAGAACACAAATAATAAGATCTACTCAAAAGAGTAGTCCACTGGAACCATGCACGTGCATCTAGCCATCCTAGAGAAAGGTGAACCATCGATCTAGCTGATGCCTCGCTCGCTTGAGATGGAAGCTGACTGTCGCGGCTCTTACGTGTGGATCATCACTCCTCTCTATCTGTCATGCCAAGGTTGTTGTCCTTGTGGCTAATTTGTTGCCATCTTGTTGGTTGTTTTTTTGCGGGGTGATGTGGGTGGTGATTGTTGGGCCGTGAATACGACCACTTTGTAACACTTATTTCATCCATTTTTACTCTTCTCTATTATATCCTTTGTTATAATTTATCATTTAAATCCATTTTATAAATGATTTATGCTCTTATGGATGAATATTATTTATCTTCCTTTATTTCTAATAAATTGATGATTATGAATGATTTTATCAATGATAGTTTCAATTAATTAGTTGTAACATTATTTACCATTTTTAGCCTCCAAGGTAATTTCCAGATTGAAGATTTGATTTTTAAAAGCGCCAACTCAGAAATTCGCTGGAATAAGGAGAGATAGTTTTTCGGTTGAGATTTTGAGCAAATGGAGAAGAATCTGGAAAATCCAGAACATGGGTTTTGTCCAGAACGGACCCAATTAACTTGAAAAAAAACGGTTTGCCCAAATTCGACTTGTACTGAGAGAAACACAGGTTTCTTTGAGCACAATTTTCTTAGATTTGCTGTTGCGGCCGTTTTCCAAATCTCAGCTGCAAAGCCAAATTCGCCCCGCTCTTGTTGAAAGATAGATGGAAATATATTTTCTTGTTGATCAATTGGTTAGAAACAATCCAATTTTGTAATAGAATCATGTTGTAATTATCTCTATTGTAACTACTCTCTGATCTCTCTACTTAAATGAAAACAGAGATCAGAGATGGAGATGACTTTGGGGATGGATAGATGGAGAATTGATGATTCAGAATTGGAGATTCAAGAATGATGATGGATTATTCATGATATGATAGAATAGGAGGAAAAGGAGATTGCTGCATTACCATTGTAATTCTCAAGCTTTTGCTATAATAATGATTTCACAATTTGATGATTAATATATGATTTGGGAGTTGCTGTTCATTCTTCTCACCTGAAGTAGCCCAGCAGCGTCCGCTGGCGGCTAAGGGCCCAGCCATTGGTGGATTACGCTGTTGCTGTGTATTATATCTTTCCAATTTCCGCCGTGTGATTGCTTGATTTAATTCTTATTTCTTTGAATCGTATTGCCTAACAATATCATGTTTTTGCAGCGAGCTGTTATAATATTTTATGAAATTGTTTTATTGCACAAGCTGAGATTGAATCGTGTGGCTGTTCTTTTCCATTATAACAGAGATTATTGTCCTTCTCAACGTATATTGTTATGCTGCTCATTTCAAATATAAAGCTTCGCTGTTCTATTTCAATTATGGTTTCATTCCATTTGCTGTTCCGTTTGATTGATATTCATTACAGATTGTTGTTCAATAGGATTGGTTATTCGATTCCTTTAATTCCAGTTTGTTGTCCATTTACTTTGTGTTCATTTCTGTTGATTAATTGCAAGAGTTTGCTTTTAAAGAGTTTTCCTAGTTTACTTCAATAACAGCTTCAGTTCAATTTCAATTTCCTTTTAATTGCTTTAAAGCAGGACTGTCAACTGTAGAGAACTTTGGTTATTGCTTCCTCATTCCCAGATTGATTGTCTTGTTCCAGTTTGATTTTAATTGCATCAATTTCTAGAGGAATGAGTTATTGCTACTGTATCCTCGATTGATGGTTGTTAGAGTGAATGATTTAGTTTAGAACATTTCAGTTTCTTGCTGTTCCAATTAGATTTTGTTTCCAGCTTTCATTTACTTTTAGATTTTAAGCACTATACTGCAAAACATTATTCTTGAGTAAATATCCGCCTCAGACTGAGTACATTCTTGAAAGAAAAAGTCGTTCCTGGGTTGACAATTAATGTGAGGTAATTAGGAGTTAGAAAGACACCTTTTTATCGCTCCACATTTTGGCGCCGTTGCCGGGGAGAGTGTAGCCATTTCTAAGGAGTAGTGTTCATCTAATGAGTGCCTGCTAGGAGAGAATTGTGTATTAAAAATGGAAGGTAAGAATCTACGTACGGAGCATGTAAAAGCCTTGCTCCCCCGCCCGCTTTCCAGCAGGACTGTTAAAGAACTTAGAGTAGAAATAGATGTTTGAATTTTTGTGTGAATGACTAGAAAAAAATTAGAAATTTTGAAAAACAAATCTTATGATTTCACTTAAGTGGTGATATAAGCACCACCCATTTCACTAACCAATTGACAGGAACATTTGAAGAAAGAGCCTCAAAGAAACATATGAAGAACATCTTCTATTATGGTAAGAAATGGCTCATGTTTCTACTTTTGAATTTCCTATCAAAGATCTAGGAGGAGTGACACAAATGCACATAATTCCCCCATCTTTACCAAATTTCATGGTTTAGCAAATGAAGATCCAGATACATTCTTATTTGAGTTCGAAATACTTTGTAGAGGATATGATTATTGTACTAATGATCAAAGATTGAAAGTGTTTCCTCTTACTCTAAAAGGAGCAGCTCTCCGATGGTTCATGAGCCTAGGTGGGAATTGCATCCAATCATGGGGGGACATGAAGAACATATTCTTGAAGAAGTACCAAGACTATTGCAAATCCAATGAAGATATTTTCGGTATGATACAAGGGGAAGATGAAAGTTTGGAGGACTATGTAGATCGATTTCAATACAACCTTCAAAAGTCAAAATATAAGCATTTGGAGAAAGAGATCTTAAAAACACTCATTCTTAAAGGAATCAAAGATGAATTTTTAGAACTCATAAATATGATAGGAAAAGGTGATGTTTTTCAGTTATCATATGATGATGTTTGTGAGTTGTGCATAAGGCATTCAAGAGGAATTTCCAAGGTTGGTAAGAATTCTAGAGATTTTTGTTCCTTCTTTTCCAAATCTGCTACAAGAATAGGAGACATAAGAGCTAAAATCAATGTTTTATTTGAAAATTTTAAAGTTGATCTTATTAGCTCTCTAAATGAAAAATTGGATGTTTTGCAGGTTCATAAAAATAAAAAATTTGATGAAGTGTTTTTCCCTCATGATCAAAAGGAGCATACCATAGATGGTTGTTCTTCCTTATCTAATTTGGAAGTGGCATATCAAAGAGATGGGGAAGCTACAACAAGGTCAATAGGTATGGTTCAAAAGACTTCCTCTTCATTCTCTTACTTGCATAACCCATTATGGAATACTCATGTTTTAGGGCATCCATGTCCATCTCAATATAACCTCCACAAATCTCAAGTTTGGCATGGTTCATCTTATGATTGCATGACTACTCTCCCTCATCTTGTAGCACAAGCACATTCTCCATATTCTCCACCAACTCTTTCACAATATCTTGCTTACCCATCAAAACCATTCACACAACCCAATCAATCACATCATCAAAATGCTCCATTCCTTACACATTTTCCTGCTCAACTAATTCCACACCTTCACCATAATAAACCAGTACAACATACTTACAATGTTGAATTGCCAAATTTACACACCCTTCCCACCCATTCTATCTCACATGTGTTATTAGAGAAAACTTACAATGAGATTCAGAATGTTTCAAATGCAAAAATTTTAGAAGCTATGGAAGAAAATGAGGTTTCTTTTACTATGCATCAACAAGCTATTTTAAAAACTCAAGAACTTCATGATATGATGGCTATGAGAAATCAAGAAAGTAAAGGATATATTGAAGATTGGTTTCACTCCATCACTTGTTTGGAACATCACTCTATGCTTAAACAATTTTTGATACCATTTTTTTAAGGGAAGTTGGCTTCTCATACCCTAATATTCATTAATATGCATTTTTCAAATTTGGGTATGTGTATACATAAAGCCTTGTTTCGAAAATGGCTCCACTGGAAATACTCCTATACATAAACATATTCAATTCTCAAACAAGAGTAGGATAGTGGAAAAAATAAAATAAATAAAGAAATAAAACAAACACATTTTTTTATTTTTGTAAAACTAGTTGTTTCTTTTGTTGCAACACGCTATCGAAATCAACATTGATGATAAATGTTTCAATTCTTTTGTGTATGTAGATGATTTATAATAGAAATAACAATTCTACAAACATTTATATTCATTTTTATCATCAATATTAAAAATGCTTGAATATCAATTTTTTTGGCTTGCTTGGCTTGATGGAATTTCTGCAAAAACAGTCGGGACAGTCATGTTTTGAGGGACCAAAAGGGAATATTTTTAAAACCTATTTCTATCCTAAGTATCCCTTGATGTATACTTTCCAACCCAATTTTAATCACTCAATTTGGATTTGAAACGAAAAAGTTAGAACCAAAACATTGACCGGATGTCTAGCGGGCAGCTCAGGAATAGAGTTGGGACAGTTAGTTTTTGGAGGCCTAAATGAATGAATTTTTAAAACCTATTTTTATGGTAGATTCCCCTATGAATATAGTTTACAATGCAATTGGAATCACTCATTTTGAATATCGTATGGGGACGTTATGATCAAAATATTGACTGTCTATCGTAAATCAGCATCATTAAAACTCTGTTTTTCCGGTTGTTCTTTACAATATTTGACCTATCAATTCTTATTTTCTTCAAAACCTGTTTCTATTGGAGATAAATAAATGAATCTAATTTCATTTCCAATTTGAATCATTTGAATCCGACATCAAACTAAAAATTTATGCTTGAAATATCAACTGTTGGTCTAAGCTGGGTAATCGAAAATGACTATGTTATGCAGGTTGTTCTAACTAAAATTGACATATCATATCATTGAATTTTTAAAACCTGTTGCTACTGGAGATAAAACTTTGAATTAGCTCTCATTTGGCTTTGGAATCACTCAATTTCGATGAAAAACAAAGAAGTTGTGATTAAAACACTGCAGGTTAGCATGATTAGCCACTGCTCTCCCGCAAGTGACAGATAAATTTTGCTTTGTTATTTTCTCAATGGATTTGTTATAAAGAGTAACTACTTGTTGTTTTTTGCATAATTCTTGGATTAGGGGAGTCCGATCACCTCTCTTTCTCCATGATTTAATGTTTTATTGCAGGTAGACACTCGTTTTTTGCAAGTCTTGGGAAAATAAAGAAGGTCAATTTATGGATGAGTGATTTTTGAAAGAAATTTTATGAAACAAAGGGAGTTTCATCTAACTCATTACCCAACGGATTCATAATAGAACAAATGAAGAATTGATTTCCATTTGAAGATTCTTGTCATGTCTTTGCTGCCAAAACATTTTTCAAAGAGATCATTTTTTTTACATAATATCATAACTGTTGTAACTTAATTTATTTATTTACATACTATCTTTTGTTGTTTCTTTTCTGATTTCTCTTATATTTTGTGTTTCAGGTATTGTTTCATTCAAACTGTAACCTATCATCAACATCAATGCAGTGAACAACTAATTTATTCTTTGCATGCTTACATTTTATGATTGTCCATTTTGTTGTTCATTTTTCACATTTCGCTGTTCATTTTTCACATTTTGTTGTTCCTTTTCGAATGGAACAACACTTCTGCATTTTCACATTTTGTTGTTCCTTTTTGAAATGGAACAGCTGTTGTTCCTTTTTGAAATGGAACAACTGCTGTTCCTTTTCGAATGGAACAACACTTCTGTACTTTCACATTTTGTTGTTCCTTTTCGAATGGAACAACACTTCTGCATTTTCACATTTTGCTGTTCCTTTTTGAAATGGAACAGTTGTTGTTCCTTTTCGAATGGAACAACACTTTTGCATTTTCACATTTTGTTGTTCCTTTTCGAAATGGAACAGTTGTTTTTCCTTTTCGAATGGAACAACACTTCTGCACTTTCACATTTTGTTGTTCCTTTTCGAAATGGAACAACACTTTTGCACTTTCACGTTTTGCTGTTCCTTTTCGAAATGGAACAACACTTCTACACTTTCACGTTTTGCTGTTCATTTTCGAATGGAACAGCACTTCTGCACTTTCACATTTCGCTGTTCTTTTTCGAATGTAACATCACTTCTGCACTTTCACGTTTTGCTGTTCCTTTTCAAAAAGAATAGCACGTCGACACTTTTCATTTTTGTTGTTCCTTTTCCAAAGGAACGACACTTGCATTTTTGTTGTTCATTTTCCAAATGAACGACACTTTTGATTTTTGTTGTTCATTTTCCAAAGAAACGACACTTGCATTTTTTTTCCTTTTTTAGAAGAACGACACTTTTAGTTTTTGCTGTTCTTTTTTCCAAATGAACAACATTTGCATTTTCACACGTTTTTGTGTGTATTTTTGCTTTTTTGGTATGCATTTTCTTTGTTGTTCCCTACACAGAACACCACTTTCTTTTTGAGTGTTTTTGTCGTTCTTTAAAAAAAGCAACACTTTGGGAGTATTTTTTAGAGCAACCCTTCCTTTCTCTTGTGAGATTATTCCTAGTTCATCTTAACCACATTTTCCTGATTCTCTTTCATGGCATGAAGTACACTACTTTTATGAGGACAAAAATTATGGATTTTTTTGAAGCGAGTTATTATCATTCAAGTTATGATCTTTAACAGGATAGTTCCTTGATGATAGATTCTTTTCAAAAAGGACACAATTATTTATATACTACTTTACTGCATTGTTTTCTATTGAACATGATATTGATTGATCATCTTAATACCATGCTGATTCTACCCTTCTTGGTTATAATCTGCTCTGTCTGTAATAAATGAGATTATTGGTATATTTTTTTCTATTGACATGTTCAACTTCTTCCGCCATCTTTGCTCTTAAGGAGTATTGAGCCTCTCTCTTTTTATCATAAAAATATGTAATAACAACAAAATTTGTTCGTAGATGGAGGATAGGGGGTCTCATTACGAGCCAGCCTACCATGTTCATAAGGTTGTAACAAAGTGACATTCCCATTATGGCCACCACACCAGGGCTATGATCTACTGGATAGCCAAATTATCCCTTGGAACAGGAGGTCTCATCACGAGCCGGCCTGATCACTTTTGCGACATCCCAGTGAATGGCAGTGTGGTTATCTGGTTACCACGCCAACACACTGATATCTTCTGTAGAACAACACTAAAACTCTCTAGTTATAAATTGAGGATCCTGTCTCATATGGGTTAAAAAGCAACCCTGCCGAGGCTATGGACGCCTGCTGGCAGCAGAGGCTCTGCTTATGGTGTTGAAGTTATATCTTATCGTCAATTATTACTATAATACCCTTTTCTTATTCTTCCTTTTTATCAGAGAAGTTATTTCCTTCATTTTCCCTGTTTTGAACCTTTACGCATGAAAAATTATTTTATGATCAAGCGCATCCTTTTCAGCTAAGAACACAGTCAGTAAAGCATCTTTTTGGCATATTGTTGTTCTTTTTCTCTTTTCATAACTTATCATCAATCCAAAGCGTCCTATCTTTTATTCATAACTATCTTTATACACTCTGCTCTCATTATAACCATAACTCTCGCCGTCCTATCATTGATATGTGTACTCTGCTTCATTTACTGTTGTATTGTTCATTCCCTTGCCTTGCCGTTAGCACAACACCTCTCATATGCTTTATGGTCATGGAATTCCTTTTCCAATTGGAGAGGAGAATGTATGCATTATGGGTTAGCATGCAATATGATTACTGCACTCTGCCATAACTTGTTGATTTGACAAAATATCAGTATTGCATGTAGACAAAAGTTTTTTTGATTGAAATTTTTGCATGCATCTTATCTGTTGCTATTCAAAACTAACACTATGGATTCAACAACATTGTATGCACAAGTGTGATTTGTTTACAGGAGAACAACAAGTATGTAGGGGAAATTCTATTCACAGCATGACCACACTATTGCAACTAACAGAAGCAGCTCGAGCAACTTGCGAACACGAACAATTCTTTAGACATTATGTGATTACCTGGATTCCACCTTTTGCATCACTTTCAGCACCAACATTGCCTACATCAGCTTCAACAACTGCCAATACATATATATCATTCCACATTTTTCTTTTGGAGGTAAAACTTGAGGTAAAATAGCATAATTTTCTGATTTATTACGAATTTAGGAGAATTTCATGAAAATCCATTTTGAGCATTATTTATCATCCTTCATTTCATAGTTTTTACCACTTCCCATTTTTCAGCGGCATATCATCTTTCGACTTGGGGGAGTGTCGCTTTCATTCATTTCTTTTTTATGACCATGTCATTCATATTCTTTATCATCCATTTATATTCTTATTCATTCTCAACACCTCCCTTATTCCCTGTTGTTTTACACCAAGCATAGAATTCAACAGCTGGTAGCAACCGCCTCTATTTGTTTTCTAGCATTGCATGAGGGCATGCTAATTCTTCAGAGAGGGGGAAGAATTGCTACGCATGATAGATGTTTTCTATTTTCTTTCTCATTTAAGGCATACAATTTCAGTGTAGAAATTGATTTCCATAATATTTTTAAAACTATGAACTCAATTCTTGTGATTTCCGGAAAACACAGAGATATCATTAAAATACACAAACCCAGATCATTTCAAGTTAAATTGGTTCATAACATTTCGGAAATCATGCACTTTCACCTACAACCATTTTGTTTATATCTCATGATCTGTGCATCAAAACGATCTGATTTTTGGATCATAGAGGCATTCATATATTACAAATCTACTTGCAACATTTCAACAAAATCTGGTTTGTAGTTTTTGGGAAAATGGTTAATGAAGGTTGCTTTTATTTATATCATATTTTGCTGCAACTTAATTGTTATGCCTTCATCAAGATTTCTAAAATTGAATATTCATTAATTGAGGAAGAATTCATTTGTTCTATCCATTTTATGAGCTGAGAGGAACAAATTTTATTGCTTGGTTAACACATGGGTTTTGTCTTTGGGTTGCATGAGGACATGCAACATATTTAGTTTTTGTTGCATGAGGACATGCAATATATTCGGTGTGGGAGTGTGTTGGGCCGTGAATACAACCACTTTGTAACACTTATTTCATCCATTTTTACTCTTCTCTATTATATCATT
>APFE030527217.1:38443-61385 GCA_000404065.3 Pinus taeda
AGTATGGATTCCCTCTAAATCTAGGCTATTCATCCTAGGAATTGTACAAGTAAATAGGGGCTTAGAAGTTAGTGGAAATTGGCTAAGTGTTGGCTAATAGTGGGCTTGTGAGGTAGAGAGTTGAGCATACTTGTACGGAATTGCTCTTGTGAGATCAAGCTTTATATCTTCACCCATATATTTGATTAATGTAATACAGATAGGTGGGGTTTTGAGCAGTGACTTTCCCCAGGAAAAATTATTGTGTTATGTGCCATTGATTTGTATTCTTCTTGTTCATATTGTTTTCATTGATCTATTGGCTTCCGCTAGTTGAAAGTAGAAGTAGATTCTTATCTCTTGCTTTAGTAGATTACATGAGCTTGTGAATCTATAGGAAAATCTTTATGGTATTGAATCTGAAGACAATATACTAGAGGATATTTCAATGTTTTTAGTTTGGGTTATAGGTGAAATTTTAATTTGCAATACATACTTCAGGATCAGCAGATGGCGTTTTATGGTTTGCAGCTTGAGTATTCCTTAGAAGGTAGCTAAAATTATATAGCCTGGAGGGAAAAAATGGAGGATGTGCTCGAGGATAATGGCTTGAAGGAATTCGTTGATCAAGACATTCCTAAGCTAGCAACATCGAATTCAAATAATCTAGCCAAATGGAAGAAGTGCGTGGCGAAGGCGAAGGTGAGTCTGAAAATCCTTGAGGGAGTTCGAGATCACATTGTTTGAAGTCTTCATGGAAAGGAAACTCTCTATGCTATGTGGAAATCATTGAAAAACTTGTATCAGAACAACAATGACCAAAGGAAATTGGCACTAAAGGATAAACTTCGAAAATCAAAATGGAGAAAGGTGAGACTATTCCAAAATACTTGACTAAGTTCACTCAATGTCGTGATGAAATTGAAAGTGTTGGAATCATGGTTTCCAAGGATGATATGGTGAGTCTTGCTCTTATGGGACTCCCACAGAGTTGGCATAGTTATCAAGACTCTATCAATGGTCAGGAGAAGCTGTCAAATTAGGAATGACTGTGGTCAGATTTGATGCAGGAGGAGATCAAGAGGAACACCAGGGATGGATCTTCATCAAAGACTGACGATGAAGAGAACTGTGCCTTAGCGATTAAGGTGAAGAAGAGGAAAGGGAAAGATTCCCATTCCAAATCAGATTCTTGTCATGGAGGAAAGAAGAAAGACATGATGAAAGTGAAATGCTTTCATTGTCATGAGCTAGGATATTTTGTGACAAATTTTCCACTCAAGAAGTCCAAGAAGAAGTCCTTAGGAGGAGCAGTGGGTGATGCTTTGGCCTCTCAATTCAAATTGGAATTTTCTCTCATTGCATGCATGGTTTCATCAATGATGAGAAGTGTATGGTACCTAGATAGTGGAGCTTCATTCTAGATGACCGATGACAAGGATTTATTCAGTGACCTGGAGGAGAAAGATCTCCAGATGCATATTGAGATGGGTGACGATGGGAGGTATAGTGCTACTGGATTTGGCACTAATAATTTTTAGAGGTAGCATGGGGACCCACTCACCTTGAATAATTTTATGTATGTGCCCAAACTGAAGAAGAACTTGGTATCTATTGCCATGCTTGAGGATAGAGGCTATGATGTGATCTTCTCAAAAGGAAAGGCATTCCTTCGAAACATAGTGACGGGTCAAGTAAAGAAGATAGGGATTCGGGTGAAGAATGTCTATAAGCTAAAGGTAGAGGATTGTGCTTCTTTGAGCACAAAATGAGAGATTGTGTAGAGTCGAGACGTTGGTGAGTTGTGGCACAAGTGATTAGGCCACTTGCATCATGGGGCTTTGAAGATCATGCAATAGATCTCCACCAAATTGCCTAAAGGTACGCTAGAGCAGGTTGATACATGTAAGGGGTGTACTTTGGGTAAATACACCAAGCATTCCTTTCACGACAAAGACAGTCAAGCAGAGGCTATTCTAGAGTGAGTCCATTCAGATGTGTGTGGACCATTCTCGACATCATCCACATCCAAACACAGGTATTATGTTTTATTTGTTGATGACTTTTATTGAAAATGTTGGATAATTTTCATGCAAAAAAATGATCAAACCTTCACAAAGTTTTGTGATTTTAAAGCATTGGCAGAGAAAGAGTCGGGAAAGAAGGTTAAATCTCTACAGAGTGATAATGATGGTGAGTATGTCTCAAATGAGTTGAAGAACTTTTGTGCAACAGAAGGGATTAAATGAGAGTTGATGACACTCCATAACCCTCAGCAAAATGGGGTGACTGAGAGGAAGAACATAAGCATAGTAGTGGTAGCAAGGGCGATGTTGCATGATCAAGGTCTCCCACTACACTTGTGGGTTAAATAATGCAACAAAATGGTTTATGTTTAGAACTGTAGCCCACATCGAATACTTGGGATGAAGACACCAAAGGAGGCTTATTCTGGTAAGAGGCCAAATGTTGGTCACTTCAGGATTTTTGGGTCATTGGTATATTTCCATGTGACCAAAGATGCATGGAAGAAGATTGAGCCTACAATAGAGTTGGGAATATTTGTAGGGTACACTGATACATCGTACAACTATTGAGTGTACTTACTGACCAGCAAGATGGAAATGGTTCGCATGGATTTTAGATTCGATGAGGAGAAGGCCATGCGAGTTTCCCTTGAGAGGGAGCTTCAACTACATGCAGTTGAGGATATTTTAGCTCCCAAGGTTGAGGAGCCTTAGATTGATGTGGAACAACCACATGCAAAGGATCTAGGAGTGGAGACATCCACTCAAGTAAAGTCTTTTAGAGATGGGAGAAAGTACATTGGAGAGGCATATAGATTATTGTTAGATTCTAGAGAGGATATGGGAGCACCCACATCACAACGTAGATAGAGGAGGTCACCTGACATGTACATTGGATACATGGCTCTTGTGAGAGGATGTTTTGAGATAGAGCCATCTTCATTTGAGGAAGAAGTGCAATAGCCAGTTTGGGTTGATGCCATGGTGGAGGAGTATGACTTAGTTCGTAACAATGTTTTGGATTTGGTCCCAAGACTAGAGGATAAGTCTGTGGTGAGTTCCCATTGGATTTACAAGGTAAAGAAAGATGCAGATGGTAGTGTGGAGAAGCATAAGGCTAGATTTGTGGCTCGTGGCTTTTCATAGGTAGAGGGGATTGATTATGATGAGACCTTTTCTCTTGTTGCAAGGTACTCGTCGATCAAATCTATTTTGTCACTATTAGCACATATGAGTTAGAAGATACATCAGATGGATGTAAAGACAACCTTCCTTAATGACACGATTGAGGAAGAGGTGTACATAGAGAAAACTGAAGGTTTTTAAATTTTCAACCATGAAGTAGATGTGTACCGATTAAGAGAGCATTGTATGGGTTGAAGCAAGTACCTTGTGCTTGGTACACCAGGATAGATAGCTACTTCACCGGGTTGGGATTCACGAAGAGTGAAGTAGATGGGAACCTGTACGACATAGTGGTGGAAGGTAAACTATTGATCATTCTACTTTATGTTGATGATCTCATACTGATAGGTGATGATTAGATGATCAAATGTTGCAAGGAGGACCTTGCAAGAGAGTTTGAGATGACGGAATGGGGATTATGCATTAATTTTTGGGAATGGAAGTATGGAAGGGTGATGGGGAGCTATTTGTGTCTCAAGGCAAGTATGCAAATGAGATACTCAGGAGGTTCCACATGGACAACTGCAAGCCTACGGAGACTCCTCTATCTGGTAACTGGAGGAAGGAGGATGCTACTTCAGGAGAGGTAGTGGAAGCTATTGTTTACAGGAAGCTTGTGGTTTCACTCATGTACTTGGTGAACACATGACCAGATTTATGCTATGAAGTTAACCAACTGAGTCAAGTGATGGTTAGGCCGACCAAGCTGCATTGGAAGGTGGAAAAGCATGTATTAAGATACCTCAGGGGCACTACTTAGTACAGATTATGGTACAAATAGACAAAGGGAGTGAAGATTCAAGGATTCACGGATTCATATTGGGCAGGAATTCCATCCAATAGGAAGAGCACATCAAGAGGGATCTTCAGTATTGGTTCAATGACAATTTCTTGGTACAACATGAAACAGAGATCAATTGCACTCAGTTCAGCAGAGTTAGAGTACATGGCTGCAAGTTGGGTAACATGTGAGGCCATCTGGATGAGGAAGATCCTGGTTAGTTGATTTGGTTAGCAGATGGATCTAACAATGAGTTACTGCAATAATCAAAGTTATATCAAACTCTCTGAAATCCTGTTTTTCATGATAGTGCCAAGCACATTGATATACAATATCATCATCTCAAAGATTGTGTATTGAGGCAGATCATGTTGTTAGAGTACATTCCCATAGAGGAGAAATATGCTGACATTTTTAAAAAGGCATTGTCAAGATGTAAATTTGATTTTCGCAGAGACATGATCAGGGTAGCAGATAATCCCTTTCTTGTTGAGAGAGAGTGTTGAGAAATAGAAATAATAAATTCAAGTTTAAATTTGTCCTTAAATTTAAACTATGAATTAAAATTGAATTCTATTCTCATAACAACTTGTAAATAGTTAATTAAGCTTAATTAACTTAATTAGATTAGGAATGTCGAGTTCGAAGTCTTTTGGAAGTCATGTGAGTTTTTGCCCTAAATTCTAGGGGTCTATTATGAGTTTATATTGAGTTGTAATTAGATAACTCAGTTTATTGAGTTATAGTGAGTTAAACTCGTTCTAATTATTTGTTGAACTAGTAGAGGATTATCAGTGAGTTAGTGCACTGGTGCATCCACATATGCTACTCCAGTTGACTGAATATTCTCTCACGAAAACTCATGCATGTCAGTTTTGAGAAAGACGCAGTTGAGACTAGAGTGTAGGGACAATGTACTGTCAGTTGTAAATATCATGCATGAAATCAAGTAGAGGACCTAATTAGGATTGCACAGTTTTGGAAGCATGAATTCCCTTTAAATATAAGTTATTCATCCTAGGAATTGCGCAAGAAAACAGGGGCTTGGTAGACAATGGAAATTGGCTAAGTGTTGGATAATATTGGGCTTGTGAGGTAGATAGTTGAGCATACTTGTGTGGAATTGTTCTTGTGAGAATAAGATTTGTATCTTCACTCATATTTCTAATTAATACAATACAAATAGGTAGGGTTTTGAGCAGTGTGTTAGAATTATGATGTATGTGTTGTACTTGATGGCAACCCACTTATAGTAGAACAACTCACTTGTATATGGTAACTAGATGAACTACAAAAGAGATATCAGATGTGACAGAATGCATGATAGTAGTGTTTACAGATATGATGAAATGCAGGATAGCTCCAAGGAATCATATTTGAAATGACAGATCACAGTACTACAGGTTAATAGCACAGAGTTATAGATCAGACTCATAGAATGAAGAAAGAGAGGTATATGCAGGTTCACCATTGACCAAGCCACGTATACACGCAGGTTAACAGAACAAAAGGAGCGTATACATACACATGCACTTTCACAGAAAGGAAAGCGCGTATACCTTGGAAAACTAAGTTTTGGTCTGAAGTATTTGGTCCATGGTATTTTGACCTGTGGTATTAGTCCATGGTATTTGATCCAAGGTATTGGTCCTAAGTGGTTTTGATCCATGGAATTGAGAAAGGCCTAAAACTATAAAGGGAGGATAAGATAATTACGCCAAATCGCTCAAGAAATTGAATATCTGATGAAGAGTGAGATCTAGTATGCAGGTTATTGCATTATGGTGCATTTCTAGATTTGAACCAAGGATGAACCTTAGTGCTTGATGAAGGATAAGATCTAATGATTTATTAGGATCTTAAGGCTTGATGTGAATTATCTTTATGTGGTTTTATGTTTTATTTGAATAACTGGCGCACGTTATAAGTCTGTAAATATGATGATCTGCGTATGACTGAAGTCTAGAATTGTTGTAATATTTAAATCACCATTTACAGATCTGTACATATATTCACTTTAGAAAAGGTGCATATACACGCTGGTTCTGCATATCAAAACATCGTATACATCATTTGTGGATCTGTACGCAGGTTCAGCTTGAGGAAAGCACGTATGCATGCAGGTTTGACACATGGAAGTAGCGTATACCTTATAAAATATGTTTTAGTTGCTTCTGTTTGCTGTTGCAGTGTTCTGGGTTCTGGTTACTGGATTCTGGTGACAACATTCTGAATAATCATATTGATGGAGTGATTGGTTGATTCGGTTGTGGTTGGTTTAGAAGGAAATTGGTTGATGCAGATATATTGATGATTGAATGATGTTGTTGATGGATCCAGTCTGAAAATTTATGAAACATGGTCCCTGGAAGAAAAGAGAAGGTTGTAGCCTTCTGTAGGCCGACATCTATGTACTAGTAAATATATCAGCTAGTACAAGAGCTAGGGGGTAGTACGAGAGAAGGTTGTAGCCTTCTGCAGGTAGAAGCCTGCATACTGGCATAAGGCTGAACCATTACAAAAATTGTAAACATAATATTCTTATTATTAAAAGAAGACAAAGACGATTACAACATGTGGTTTTCACCCACATTGGGTTTCCAACTTATATCTTGGTGTTCATGTGTGTTTCTTATGTGTGATGATCTGTTTTTTTTTTTTACTGCACCTGGTTACTGTTTATATGGTTAATGAAGTTATGATGCACTGATCCACATATGATGAATTAAATGAATCATAAGTTTACTGGATATACGCTAGTTGCATTAAACACAGTTGCGTGTACACGTGATTTCCCATAACTGAAGTAACGTATATGACTCTGATTATGAAAATGAAAAATTATTGATTTGATAATACTAGTTCACCCCCCCTCAGTATTATTTCCAACAATTGGTATCAGAGCAGGTCCTTCAAAAGAAGCTTGATTGCTTGAAGGAAGATCCATCATCATGAGTAATCAAGAAAGCGGAGACTCCATCAGACCGCCAATCTTTGATGGGAACAACTTTGTTTATTGGAAGGTAAGAACAATAGCCTATCTTCAATCTCTTGGAATAGATGTCTGGGAAATTGTGGAAGGAGGATATACATTTCCATCAACAATTCCTACAGATACAATAGGTAAAATGCAATATGAAACCAATTCCAAGGCTGTCAATACATTAATGGGAGGTATCAAAATTAGAGTTTGTCAAAGTTATGCAGCTCAAATTAGCCAAAGAAATATGGGACGAAATCGTTCTAAGCTACAAAGGAGAATCTCAGGTAAAACGTGTTAAACTACAAACTCTCAGATTTCAATATGAAAATCTCAAGATGCAAAATGATGAAAGTATAGCTAGATACTTCTTACGTATATATGATATTGTTAATTGCATGAAGAATCTAGGTGAAGAGATAAAGGAAGTTACGTTAGTTGAAAAAGTTTTAAGATCCTTATCTACTAAATTTGAATCAAAAGTATCTTCCATAGAAGAAAAGCAGGATCTACAGACTATTACTATGACACAACTTCACGGAATCTTAACTGCCTTTGAGATGAGAAAAGGAGGTCCATCAGATATGAGAGAAGCCACATTTAAAGCTTCAGCAAAAGGAAAAGAAGTACTCAATGAATTAGGATATATTTCAGAAGAAGAAGAGGAAGCAAACTTTTTCAAGAATCTTCAACGGGGTTCCGGAAGATTCAGAGGTAAACTAACTTTAAAATGTTTTGCCTGTGGTAGAGTCAGTCATTATGCTACCAAATGTCCTCATAAAGATAAATATGATAAAGGGAAGGAATTTGCAAAATGGAATAGAAACAAAGTGTAGGTAAAAATAGCTACTATACTCATGAAGATAACAATGGTTGATCAAATAGTGATGAAGATGAAAATAGTAATGACTATAGACTTCTGATGGCTTATGAAGATGATGATTTTTTGGATGCTTTAGATGAAGATGACCTTTATGAAGAAATATCTAAACTCAATATCTGTTTAGAAGAAAAGAATATGATTATAGATACCTTGACATACCAACTGGCTGAAAGAGAAAAACACAATGAAAAGCTAGAATGTGAAATTGTGGGTCTAGGAAAGGATCATGAGAAAAAAAAGGTCTCAATCTTAGATCTACTAAAGGATTAGAAACCTTAAATGAAATTATCAAATTACAGTTCTCTCCTCTGATAAAGATAGGTCTTGGATATACTGAAGAAACATCTCAATCATAGAAGCCGTCAACCTCCATTAAAAGCTATCTTGATGCAGCAAAGAGTAGTGAACAGTTCGATAATAGTTAGCAAAGGCATAAAGCAGATCACTAGGTGAATGAGGCTCAATTTACTTCAAGGATGAAAAGAAGCCACAATCAACCTCAGGTAAATCATACTCAATTTTATTCAAAGAATATCAATAGAGACTACAATCAACAGGTCAGTATGAGGAACTTCAACTACAATCATCAGGTCAGTAGATTGATAACCATAGGAACTTCTTTAATGGTCAATGTTTCTCATGTCATAATTTTGGACACAAAGCTGCTCAATGTGTTGGTTACAAAACTATCATGACTAGAGAAGCACGAAATCAAAGGAATATGACAGGGATCAAGAAAAGTTCCTATATAACTTTTCTCTTCTTGAAAATGAAATAGAATGCTCAATCTGTAACAACTTTGGCCATGAAGAATGTGAATGCAAGAGTAAATTTCAGCAAATAGCTCAAAAGGAGAAAACTCCATTAAATCCCAAAATATGGAGAAAGAAAGAACCACAAACAGAAAGATGTGGTATAGCCTTGTATGTATAAGGACAAGAAAACCAGTGGTACATCGAAAGTGGATGCTCAAAACACATGACAGATGACAGAGAAGAACTACACTCATATAATGCCTTAGAAGAGGAAAAGAGTGTCTCATTTGGAAACGAAACTCCTGCTGTCATAAAAGGTAAAGGTTTTGTTTTCTTGAAAGAGAAAGATAAAGCTGGGAATGTTATGTATGTTGATGGCTTAAAGCATAATTTGTTGAGTGTGAGTCAAATGTGTGATCAAGGAAATGAAGTAGTGTTTCGATCAAATGGATGTTTTGTTCGTGAGCTTGATACAAGGAGAAACCATGATTAAATGGACAAGAACTCCAAATAACCTATACATACTCAAGGGAGGACAAAAACAATGCTATCTAAGCGAAAATGATGAAAACTGGTTATGGCATAGAAGATTGGGGCATCTAAGATTTTCTCAAATAAGAAAGTGTGCAGATTCTAGCTTGTTCGTGATCTTCCAAATATCAACATTCTTAAAAATACTATATGCAAATCATGTCAATTTGGTAAGAAAACCAAATCTCAATTCATCGAAAAAGAAGGGTCAGCTAGTAAGCCTATTGAACTTGCTCATACTAATTTATGTGATCCATCAAGGAAAAAGTCACCTCGAGGAGAAGAATACTTTATATTGTTTATTGATGATTTTTCCAGAATGTGTTGGAGAGGTCTTCTAAAGCATAAAGATGAAGCATTTGAAAAGTTCAAAGCCTTCAAAGCTTTGGTTGAAAATGAATCAGATCACAAAATCAAATGCCTCACATCTGATCAAGGAGGGGAATTTACCTCGGATGAATTCTTTGAATTTTGTGAACAACATGGAATAAAAAGATAGTTCTCCACCGCAAGGACTCCTCAACAAAATGGAGTGGTAGAAAGGATGAACAGAACTGTTCAACAAATGGCTTGTCCTATGCTAGATGAATCTGGAACTCCTGCAACCTTCTGGGGTGAAGTTGCTTCTGTTTCTGTCACTATTCTCAACCAAGCAAATGTTCGGGTAAACAACACTCAAACTCCACATGAAATTTGGTATGGTAAGACTCCTACTGTAAAATACTTCAAATTTTTTGGAAGCAAATGTTACATCAAAAGAACTGATGAAAAACTTGGTAAGTTTGAACCCAAAGCAGATGAAGGTATTCTACTTGGCTACTCTTCCCGAAGTAAATGATATAAATGTTACAATGAAAGACTTGGGAAAATTATTGAAAGTATTGATGTTGTGGTTGATGAAGCATGCAAAAATCCAAAACAGATAAAAACCGAAGATTATGACAATGAAGAAGATGAGGATCATTTTCCCATATCAAATCACACTAATTATGAAGAAGAAACCAATGAAGCACTAGAAGAAGAGATAATGATAGAAGAAAAGACTCCATCTAGGTATGTTCAGAAAAATCATCCAGAAGCTCAAATTTTAGGAGAAAAAGGAGTAGGTGTGCAGACAAGAAGAACCATTGCTGAAGCTTCAAGCTATCTAGCATTACTATCTTCCACTGAACCGCAAAATGTAAATGAAGCATGCAGAGATGAATTTTGGGTCAAGGCCATGAATGAAGAACTTGAGTAAATTGAAAAGAATAATACTTGGGAATTAGTTCCTAGACCTCATGATAAGAATATCATAGGAACTAAATGGATATTCAAAAACAAGCTGAACAAAAACGGAGAAGTTATTAGAAACAAGGCTAGACTTGTTTGTAAAGGATATGCTCAACAAGAAGGTATAGATTTTGAAGAAACATTTGCACCTACTACTAGACTTGAAGCCATCAAAATGTTTCTTACTCTTTCTACTTTTCATAAATTCAAAGTATACCAAATGGATGTAAAATCTACCTTTATTAATGGAGACTTGGAAGAAGAAGTCTATATTGAACAACCAGAAGGATTCATTCTTGGAAATGACGCAAAACTTGTATGCAAACTCAGGAAAGCTCTCTATGGTCTAAAATAGGCTCCAAGGGCATGGTATTACAATCTTAACAAATATCTCCACCAACAAGGTTTTTTAAAGGGGTCAGTAGATATAAATCTATATATAAAGATGGACACTGATAAATTGCTAATAATTGTTGTGTATGTTGATGATATGCTTTTTGGTAGCAATTAAGAATCCATGAGTTAGAATTTTGCTTTAGTAATGTAGCAAGAATTTGAAACGTCCTTGCTTGGTGAGCTTACCTACTTTCTTGGTCTACAAGTTCAGCAAAATAAAGATGGTATTTTTCTCTCACAAACCAAATATCTCAGATAGATCCTGAAAAAGTATGACATGGAGGATTCTAAACCAGTATGTACTTTAATGGTAACATGATGTAGTCTCAGCTCAAATGATGAATCAATTGCGGTACATCAACCAACTTACAAATCCATGATTGGCAGTCTGCTTTATCTAACAAGTACCTGACCGGACATCATGCATGTAGTGGGAATAGTTTGAAGATTCCAAGCAAATCCAAAGGAATCTCACCTTCAGGCAGTCAAAAGGATCTTCAAATATCTTCAAGGAACACAGAACTTTGGTTTATGGTATCTTAGAGATACAGATCTTACACTTCATGCATATACAAATGCAGATTGGGTAGGAAGTGTTGATGATAGGAAAAGCACTAGTGGTGGTGCATTCTATATGGGTTCTAGGTTGGTGTCTTGATTAAAAAAGAAACAAAGTTCAATTGCATTATCTACAGCTGAAGCAGAATACGTGGCTGCTGCATCTTGCTACACACAATTACTTTGGATGATGCAAACCTTGCAAGATATTCAGATCACATGTACTCCACCCATCTCCATTCTATGTGATAATGCAAGTGCCATCAATATTTCAAAGAATCCAGTTATGCACTCCAAGACCAAGGACATACCCATCAAATATAATTTCCTACGTGAACAAGTGCTTGAACAAAAGGTCAAATTGGAGTATGTTCCCTCCAAACAACAGGTTGCTGATATATTCACTAAGCCACTACCTAGAGAGACATTTGTATATCTCAGACAGAAGCTGGGGGTAGTTGCTACATCATCCTGTTGTTAAAATCCATTTTTAAAGAAAGGTTGGTATACGTGAGTTTCATGAAGCGGAGTCGCGTACATACACCAATTTCTGTGGATACAGTCGTGTATATGTTGGTCTAAAGAAAAGCAGTGGGCCAGACTCATGAGAAAGGGGTCTGATATGGTTTAGTAAATTATCTGCTTTGCTTGATGATGTTTTCACTCTGCTGATAACATGTGGAAACACGTTGGTTCTCATAAAGTTGTTGATAACTTGATGTATATATGATTGATGATGATGTTTTTCTATCTCTTACTGACATATGCAATGATCAGATTTGACAGTAAACAGGTGGAACAGGTTCTGGGAGAGAACATGGTTGATGATAGTTTGGGAACTAATGATGGACATATAGAGGTTGCTGGTCTGGATGCTGATTGATAGATGTTGCTAGTGGTGCAGATCATATGATAGTTGCTGATGACCATCATGGTCTTGTTTTTAGATAATTGGTCTCTTTTATTTAAGTCATGTACATCTTTTAATGTAAAGGTCATGAAAATACCAAATTTGCAACCCCACTATGCACGGTATGGATGATGTAATGTTTGTGTTTTACCATGTATAAACAGTTGTATATCCCCACTTGGTTGAGTGGATGTGTCAAATTTGGTATATCCCCACTTGGTTGGGAGATGGATGTATGTATGAGTCTTTGGTGATAGGAAGGTCATTTTTGATGTATGTATAGAGTCATGTTATTGTTTTAGAACATCTTTTTGTAGACTTTGCTTATGCTCAGGGGGAGCATGGAATCGATCATGAGATCTCAATCAACACACTTTAGCATATCAGAGATTTCAGCATGCACTCGGGGGGAGCATGACCCTTTGCCCTTGATGTCAAAGGGGGAGAGTGACTTGGTGTGGTTGTTGTTGCCATCAAGTCCAAAGGGTGAGATTGTTGGCATTATGATGTATGTGTTGTACTTGATGGCAACCCACTTATAGCATAACAACTCACTTGTATATGGTAACTAGATGACACGCAGGTTCACCATTGACCAAGCTGCGTATACACGCAGGTTAATAGAACAAAAGGAGCGTATAACGTTCATACACACTTTCACATAAAGGAAAGCGTGTATACCTTGGGAAACTAAGTTTTGGTCTGAATTATTTGATCCATGCTATTTTGATCCATGGTATTTGATCCAAGGTATTGACCCTAGGTATTTGATCCAAGGTATTGGTCCTAAGTGGTTTTGATCCATGGTATTGAGAAAGGTCTAGAACTATAAAAGGAGGAGAAGCTCATTAGGCCAAGTCACTCAAGAAATTGAATATCTGATGAAGAATGAGATCTAGTATGCAGGTTATTGGGTTATGGTGCATTGCTAAATCTGAACCAAGGATGAACCCTAGTGCTTGATGAAGGATAATATCTAATGATGTATCAGGATCTGAAGGCTTGAAGTGAATTATCTTTATGTGGTTTGATGTTTTATCTGAATAACTGGCGCATGTTGTAAGTTTGTAAATATGATGATCTGGTTATGACTGAAGTCTAGAATTGTTGCAATATTTAAATCATCATTTACAGATTTGTATGCAGATTCACTTTAGAAAAGGTGCATATACATGCTGATTCTGCATATCAAAATAGCATATACATCATTTGCAGATTTTTACATAGGTTTTCCTTGAGGAAAGCACGTATGCATGCAGGTTTGACACATGGAAGCAGCGTATACCTTATAAAATATGTTCTAGCTGCTTCTGTTTTCTGTTGCAGTGTTCTGGGTTCTAGCTTGGGTTCTACTTACTATATTCTAGTGATAGCATTTTGAATAATCAGATTGATGGAGTGATTGATTGATTTGGTTGTGGTTGGTTTAGAAGGAAATTGGTTGATGCAGATATATTTGATGATTGAATGATGTTGTTGATGGATCCAGCCTGAAAATTTATG
Organism: Pinus taeda; assembly: GCA_000404065.3. Taxonomy (NCBI): domain Eukaryota; kingdom Viridiplantae; phylum Streptophyta; class Pinopsida; order Pinales; family Pinaceae; genus Pinus; species Pinus taeda. The sequence goes on from APFE030527217.1 coordinate 52,204, forward strand.
AAATGTGGTCCTTGGAAGAAAAGAGAAGGTTGTAGCCTTCTTTACGCCAACACCTACATACTAGTAAATATATCAACTAGTACAAGAGATAGGGGGTTGTAGCTCCCTTCTAGTAGAAGCTGGAGAACGAGAGAAGGTTGTGGCCTTCTGTAGGTAGAAACCTGCGTACTGGTATAAGACTGCACCAGTACAAAACTTGTAAACAAAATATTCTTATTATTAAAAGAAGACAGAGATGATTGCAACAGGTAGTTTTCACCCACATTGGGTTTCCACCTTATATATTGGTGTTCATGTGTGTTTCTTATGTGTGATGATCTATTTTGTTTTTACTGCACCTGGTTACTATTTATATGGTTAATGAAGTTTTGATGCACTGATCCACATTTGATGAATTAAATGAATCATAAGTTTGTTGGATATATGCTAGTTGCATTAAACACAGTTGCATGTACATGCGAGTTCCCCTAACTGAAGTAGCATATAGAATATGATTATGGAAATGAAAAATTGTTGATTTGATAATACTGATTCACCCACTCTCTTACTATTATTTCCAACACAGTGGCTTTCCCTAGGAAAACTTATTGCGTTACGTGCCATTCATTTGTATTCTTCTTGTTCATATTGTTTTCATTGATTTATTGCCTTCCACTGGTTGAAAGTAGAAGTAGATTCTTGTCTCTTGTTCTAGTATATTACATGAGCTTGTGAATCTACAGGAAAATCTACAATTACACAGCATAAAGGAATGCACCAGAGATCTAGCCTCCGATAAATTTGGATCTTATCCCAAACTAGATCACTATGCTCAAGAAATCCCCTAGAGAAACCCCTCTCAATTATAATCTAGGAGACTCGTTTATACCTAGCCACTAAGCACTTCAAGTCCTCATAGATGAACTTGCCAATAGCATTTCCGATATCAATGAAGACCTTCCTCATCCAAAATTAAATGGGTAAGCCTGGAAGTTTAACCCAGATCAAATTATTATGAGGGGTATCCCTGAGTGGATTAAAACCAATATACCATGGATGTAGTGATAGGAAACCCTTCCCACGCACCCAAGACAACCTGAGAATTTTCTCCATATCTTCTCTACATAGGAAATGAAAATCGTAGGAGTTCATGAGCCTGCTCATTGTGGGCAAGCATTCAAGGAATGTTTTCCACTTTGTCTCCATCCAATTCCACATCTCTTCTTCCTGAAGGTCAGAAAAGTACCAAAAACCCACCAAAGCACGTTTCTAAAGACTGTGAACCCAATCCAGGAGCATGTCATATACGAAAATTAGAAGATGTGTCTGTACAAATGTCCCAACCGCCCAACACTTTTGTTTGGGCTTAGGGCCACGAGGGAAAGTCTGTCGTTCTGTGAACAAAAGATGATCGGCATGTTCGACACCTGTGTAATATTCTTTGCATCGTGTATCAATTATATGACATCCCAATAGATGAGAATCCCCATGTCCATCCTGATGCTAGTGTGCACGACGTGGAATTGATCGCATGTCCGTTGTAATGCCAGGAGAGCGTGCCACCTCAGCGGCTAGAGTGGCCCTGATGAATGCCTCATGTTCCATGGTGTCTAATTTAAAAATGTCTAATAGGTCCATAGACCTCGATAGGGATTAGGTGGGATTTAGGTAGCCAATCCAACACGAAAGGTCATGGTAGGTAGGAAAAAAATGGTGGCAGGGTATGGGGCAATAAAGTCGAGAAGGCCTCGGTTAAAACAAAATGGAGAAAAAAAAGGTTAGAAAAATGTTGAAAATGTATCCCAGTCCCATCATAATATAGGTTTAGCAGCATGTAGCACTTGTAACACATATAACCCCAACCATCCCGCTGCTAGTTCTCATCTCGATTTGGAAAATTAATGAAAGAAAGTTAGAATTTTCCCGATTTACCAACCCCTGCACAGAAAGATCATCTGAAAATTGGAGAGAGTTTGCAATTGCATGCAGTGTAATAAACTGAAAAGACTTTTCCTCGAAGTGTATACCGCCTCGACCAAGTAATCCAAAATCAGATATTTTGAAAACGATTGCAAAATATCGACAGGTCTCTGGTATAGCTACTAGAAAAATTTTTCCACCCCAACAACCAATTCATTGCGAAGAAAGTGGATGAGTGCAAGCCATGAGCAGTTCTAAGCAATAACTGAACAAACAATGAAGATATCATCATGCACAGTAGAAAAAAAAACAACATCCAAAACACTTCCACCACCTATTTCAACATTGAACACCGAAGTCTTTGTAGGGTCTGGAAATGATAAATGTATCAATCCACCTTCTCCAGAGAGGAATAATTTGTGGTCACTAAACAAGGCCCCTGATCTTGGTTCGTAGTCAGGAAGAAAAGTTTAAGGATGTCGGCCCATATAGGCATATGGTCTCATTTTAATTAAATTCAACTGGTCACAAATGATGCAATATAAGATGTAAATGGCAATAAGAAAAATTACCACAATGTGAAAAATCTCAGAAGAGAGGATGTGAAGCATTACCCGATGTAGGGGTTGGATTCAAAGTCCAGGAAATCCCAAAAAGAAGGAGGACCTAAAAGGAGCCAGTAGAGTCACTGTAGGTGCAATGGGGGAAGGTAGTTATATAAATAAATAAAAAAACAAGTGGGGCAGTCTGAAAAATCCAAGGTGAGAGAGGAAAAAAACAATGCTCATACAAAGATATAGCTCGGTGGTGTCCTAACAACGCCAGTCCCCCAAACCAAGTTAATGGGTGAAAGAATATGCAGTGTTCTAAGACCAAGGTCGCGCACATGGCAAAACACAAAAAAACTGATGCAGGTTATTCCAGTGGCAAAATTCCAAGTAAAACCTACCACCCGGACCAGGAAAATAATAGAGATATGACACCACAACCTACCGGATGCCCGAGTGTGTTCACTTAAATATTCAACAACAAAAACATGCATACTAACACACTCCCTGACATCCTTCAACTTCCTTGGCCTAGTCAATACTCCCACAGTCCATACTCCCACAACTTCCTTAGCACTTATGTATGAGTAAAACTATAAATTTGTAGATTTAGTAGTTACTACCCACCAGAATTTATACAAGTCCCTGTGACTAAGAAAATAATTAATTTATGCACTTCACATCTCAATTTATTAGTTCTTGCGAAAACAATACTATAGAATTTGATTTTTTATTTATCATTATTAATTTAACATTGACAAATGTAAATTAATTTTTTTTTTATGCAAATTTTCTCAAAGCATAATTTCTAACTTAAATGGCTGGGACTAAGCTACATTAGTGCTTGTTCTATTACAAAATATTGTAATTGATTATGTCACTTTAACATACATAAAGTAACTAACAAATTAGTCTTAAGGTTTGTAATAATATAACACAACCGTTGAATCTAAGTCCAAGTAGGGAACCCAATATGCCTATTTTTTACTATTGTTCGAATTATCTTCCAATTAAATTAAAATTTTATGATAAAAGGTGTACAACCAATGTCCCATTTTACATATTCTTATATTCTAATGCATGCTTATGTGATTCATAATTTATAATAAAAATTCTTTCAGACCAAATCACATAAAGATTATTCATGTCAACATGTTTCAAATCACTCATTTTGGTTCGCCATCCAACAAGAAATGGATAACTGAACTAGAAACTAATAAATAGTAGAGATGCAACGTCTAATCCCCAAAAATGATTTTTTTTTTAATTATTTAATTAAAATAAATAAAGAAGTTTTATTTTTTTTAATCGTTTAGGATTAACCATTGCATCTTTATTGTTTATTAATCTCTAGTTCAACTATCTATCTATACCTTGACAATGAACTATAAATAATTCAAAGCAAATTAACATGAATAATTTTTATGTAATTTAATCCAATTATTTTTTGTTATTTATTCTTACATTATTTAGAAACTAAAAAAATATTGATAGCAATATTATATCGACATGAAATATTATTACTATTACTATTATTTAAAAAACTAAAATAAACTAGAACCCTTTTATATATATAATGGAATTCGGCTAACATGCACCGTGATTGGTGATGTGTCACTATTAAACTATCCGTGGTTCTCAATTACTTGTTACCTACATGCAATGAATGTATTAAACGAAAATGTATTGTATGTGGAGTGTTTAATCGAAATGTATATTCGAACTTGATCACCACTATTATTTTGTTGCTGAGGGTATAATTCCAATGGAATATAAATCTGTCGAAGGGTATTGTAATATTATTTAATGATTTGTATGGTATGTATGTAATTTTTATTGTGAAGGATAATTAGTATAGATTTATTTTAAATATGGATTTAACATGATTGGAAAGAAATCTAATTTTTTTCACGTGTAAATTTTTTTATGAACTCATATTATTTAAATGTTTTGTATAGTTATTTAATTTTTGTTAATTATTATTTTTTTTGGTTTATATGAGCAATTTTTTTATGAGCCCACATTATTTAAATGTTTTATATAGTTATTTAATTTTCTTTATTTTTAGATTTTTAATTTTTATTTTGGCCCACATGAACAAAATTTCAACATTGACGATAGATAGACAAAGTTACACATTATACTGGGCTGTAGAATAAGCTTCTCGACACAACTAAAACACTGATTCCTCAACCTCTCATTGAACCCACAACTATTTTAGAGAAGTTTGATTCCCTTGATATTACAATACTCCCATTAGCGAAGTTGGCAGGAGGTCATAAAGAATTGCATGCTAATCAATAGAGTCACCGCTAGCAACCACAATCAAATGGTTAATTGAATAACAATTTACTTGAATTAATACCAATGATTATAACAAGTTTTAATCACTAAACGATCCACAGTTATATCGATTTAAAAAACAAACCGTAGTGACTGCGATTGCACATGGATACACAGAGTTGTAGTACTCAATACTCGATATCTATGAGTTTGCTCCACTGCAGTTTCTAAATTTGCTCCGGTGGCAACACAATGTTGATCAGTGGTAGTGGTATTGCTGCATGCAACTGTGATACTTTTAGATTGTCGTATGTATCAGATAGTGAGGGTTTGCTGGGCACTTGCATTCTAACATAGCCATGCTTAAGAGCAGTATTAGGGGGCCATGCTTTTGCTCTAAAAAAATGGAAAATCTCATACTATTTTGATGAAATTTGGCAATTTTTTTTGGAAATTTTAGCTATAACTATCAAAATTAAAAAAAATTGGTATCCCAGGGGTTTTTCATAGTGATGAATCCATTTCCACTATAAAAAAACTATTCAAACACTCCCACTTTCCAATTTCTTGAAATTTTTTTGCCAAATTCCAAAGATAAATTCGCCATCCAAGCCAAATCATCACCTCTTGAGACAACACCTTATTTTTTTGAAGGCAACAAGATCTACTAGAACTTGTTACACCTAAGTTTTACCATGTAGCTCACTATGAACAAAAGAGTTTAACAATAGTTCTTAGTTAAAGGGAGTTTTCGAAAGATTAACTAACAATTCTCTAGTTATATCTATATATATATATATATATATATATATATAATATATATATTTATTATATAATTTTATTTATTAACATTATTATTAATGTTTTTTTTTTAAAATTTATTTTGAAGAGAAAAACGTTAGAACACTCGTTTATATTAATATATAAAGTCCAGTACATATTACAAAATATACCAAGATACCCACAACAAAAATGGGGGAGGGAAAATAGAGTCCCCATCCACATGAAAACAAAAACAGATAAATCTATATGGTCCCACCTACACCATTTATAGACATCATATTGCAAGACATTTAACAAAATTTCCAAAACAGTCTAATATGTAAACATACTAATAACTGAAATGCTAGTTTAGATGAGAGGCAACACATCCTCCTCTGGGATTGTATCTTCCACAATAAAACTATATCGAAGGACTCCCAGAGCTACATGAAGACCCTATTTAGATAGATGATCCGCCACTGTGTTCGATTCCTATAAATAAGTTGGAAATAAATGGACTAGAATGATTGTTTTAGTAGTGTAATATGATCCAACCAAAAACAAAGATTTAGGCGCACAAATTTGGATTGGACCATAATTCCATGAATGAGAGCCTTTTAGTCCCCCTAAATATAAATGTAATCCAGCTAAATCTTCTTTTCAAACCATAGTAAACCCTAGAGTGTCAAGATTTCTGCTCTGGTATTGGATCCATTACCTCCATTCCAGTAAAGTTTGTACTATGAATGAGGGCATATCCTGAGCCATACCCCACAACCATAGATGTCACCCTGTGCAACCCCATCAAACATCCTTGTTGGAAAATGAGTTTGCGGATGATTCGATCGCACACTAATCCTTTTGATAGCCTGAGTACTTTCTTCTTGTGTACTCATCCATGCCAGAGCGTCAGAACAAATACAATGAACATTAAAATGAATCCCTTAAAAATAACAATAATTCCTCGCATGCCAGAGCTCCTAGAAATTGAATAATGGGATGGTATTTTGCTGCCCATATTTGGATACCCACCATATGAGACATAGATCCACAAGTGAGAAAACATTGAAAAGGGAGTTTTAATATCCACAAAACCAACATACATATTTGCAAGTCACAGAGCATTGCAAAAAAAATGTTGGATAGTTTCCAAGGATTTTATGCTTAAAGGACACCAACTCGGTCCTTGATAACCTCTCTTACACAAATTATCCCAAGTTAGGATCTTATTATGCCTGAAAAACTAGGTGAAAAGGATAATCTTCAGGGGCACGTGCCATTTCCAAATTTTTCAAAACCAAAAATTTTTAGTCAAAGAGTAATATGAGTAGAGTATATACCTATAAACCTCAACGACCACCACAGAGCTGAGATGAAATTTCCCAAACCAAGTGAGATAATCTCCCTTCTCATTCTTACACAAACCAACCTATTGAATACCCTGTAAGTAAAATTCCCATACAAAATATTAGTGTCCAACCAAGCCAAGATCTGATGCCTCCTTCCAAATAGGATAATGGCCACTCCATTGTTTAATAACCTGGTCCAAATATATGTAACCCCTAGAACAAAGAAAATCAATAGTTTCCTTCGGGATGCTGATAGTTGGACAAACACCAATAAAAGGATCGATACTAATCAAAAATTGATTTCCTTTACAAAGGACCATTTGAGTAAATAGAAAAACCATCTTTTAACCTTGTGGAAGCTCAACTAAGTATTAAATACCGATCTGACACTAATGCAACCCCTTTTGTACCATTCTATGATGCCCAACCTCTTCAACTACTTTACCTTAATAATATCCTGCCATAGTTGCTTGCCATAAATAGCTCTCTAGAGGGATTTTATGAGAAGTGCCCTCCTAAAAACTTGCATGTCCAATAAGCCCCAACCACGATACTCCTTAGGCTTAGTAATCACTTCCTATCAAACCAAGTGACATTTATGATTCTCTCTAGTACTAGACTAGAGGAAACATGTAACAATATATCATATATTCTTAATAAATATGACCAGGAGTGAAAACATATGAGTCCGGTAAACTGACAACTGTTGCAAGGAAAACTATATGAGAGTATATCTCCCCATTAATGAAAGCCACCTGTGAGTCCATCTGTTCAATATGTTATTGGATTTATCTATGATACAAGACCAATCCCGAATCCTATATTTATTTGGCTTTAATCTATAACCCAGGTAGGTTAGAACATCCTCCAACATTTATATCTCAACATGAAAAATTCTAGCTATGTATTCAATATCCTCCCTCTCTCTATTAGAAAATAAAAGGATCGAATTTATACCATTAAAAACCAGACCTAATGCTTCCTCATATCTCATAGGAATAGAATGTAGTGCAACCCATTGTTTCCATGAAACCAGACCAAGAGTGAGGACATCATTGAAAAAAACAAGTGTGTAATAGTCATGCTGTGATCTAAACTGAGTCCCCTGAATGTATCCATAGACCTAGCCTCTCTAATCTTTAGGCTTAAACCATCCATAACAAGAATGAAGAGACGAGGCGAAAGGGAGTAGCCCCATCTTAATCCTCTACCCACCCTGAAGAAAGTCGACAAGAAACCATTAATCAACACAACAAAACTTACCATTTTTCAATAGGCAATGATCCAATATTCGTTGTGCACTGCCAGGCCAACCTTGGTTAATATAAGATGCAGGAAATCCCAATCAATGCAATCATAAGCCTTTTGTAGGTATAATTTCATAACCACGACCTCCAACTTCTTTAAGTGTATGGAATGTATACATTCCTGTGCCATAGCTATAACATCATGAATCAACCAGTTTGTTAGGAAACCAAATTGTTTGAGTAATATGCTTAGAGAGAGTATCCTTGATACAAACTACAATAACCTTGGATATAAATTTATAGCTAATGTTACAAAGAGAAATGGCTTGTAATCCAAGAAGGAGCGTGGATGTGATGCCTTTGGAATGAGGAATAAAATGGTGGAATTTATGGCTCCAGAAGTGGATCCAGTAATGCGGGATTCCTCAGCAAGATTTAGTAGGTTCGTTCCCATATAAAAAAAGAAATGCAAGAACAACTCCATTGTCTAGCCATTTGGACCGATACTTTTTTCTTTTGCAAAGGACTTATAAACTAGATGAATATCATCTAATGTGACTGAGAGAAATATGGCCTCATTAGAAGCCTCAGAAAACATTACAGGGTAGTCCTCAGTTCCCTATAATTGATTTTCGATATTAACCCTAACACAAGTCGAAAAATACCATCGAAATATGAGACCGCTTCCCTCTGTATCTCTCATAATGTAAACTTTGAAACATGAACTATAAACTCAAAATGGGAACTCTAGCCAAAAAACCCCGAAAACACATAAAAAACAATGCTCAAAACAAAAAGTGTTGATGCTGGAATAACACCCCTTTTTTTCTAGGGTAAATTTTCAACATGTTTTAAAAATGGCAGTGAAAACCAATTTTTTGTGCAAAAATTGTCAAAAAACACCCTCAAAACAAAAAATGTTGGCGCTGAGATAACACTTTTGTTCAAGGGTAAGATTTCAACATTTCGAAATAATGGCGTAAAATATTTTATCACGACCTCGGAAAACATTAAAATTAAAAAAAATAATGAAAACATAAAATAAAATAAAAAATTAAAAAATTAAAACAATGAAAAAACACAAAAGAAAAAAA
>APFE030527222.1:14542-24753 GCA_000404065.3 Pinus taeda
TGGAGATCCCACCGGCCCTGGAAAGTGCTCTGATACCACTTGTTATGCTCTTAACCTGCAAAAAGATACCCAAATACAGAATATGCGAAGCAAGATACCCAAAACATAGAATAGTGAGAGTCAACAGCAAATATTTTATTATTCAGAAAGCAATGTTCACTGGCCTCTTCGAGGGGGAAACCTCTAATAGAGCAGAGCTCGATTCAAAAATAAGACACGATGCTCCTCGCAGGGAGTCTCTAGCCTTTATATATGACTCATACATGCAATACCATGCGTTTTATTAATACCATCTATCTAATACCATGGCCCATTTGCAACTAACTGTGGTCCCGACATTAATTGCGGGTTAACCACTTACAATTATTAATATGGGCTTTATTGACTCTTTATTATAACTCTATCCCACTACATAAATAAGGGGGTTAGGGTGGGACCCTAACAACTTCCAAATTACTTCGAACTCAAAATTCCTAAGTTAAGTAAGTTTAATAAACTTAATTTAACTATTTTAATTTTCTATGAGAATAGAATTCGAATTTAATTTCCAGTTTAATTCAAGGACAAATTAAACTGGACTCTCTTGTTGTCATTTCTCAACAATGCCTCTCAACAAGAAAGGGATTATCAACTACCCCAATCCTGTCTCTCTGAAACTCGAATTTACATCTTGAAAATGCCTTTGTTAAGATGTCAGCATCTTGCTCCTCCGTGGGAATGTAATATAACAACATGATCCACCTCAATACACAACCTATGAGATGATGATACCGGATATCAATATGCTTGGACCAATCATGAAGAACTGGATTTTTAGAGAGTTTGATACAACTCTGATTATCACAATAGATCACTGTAGGATCCATCTACTGACCAAACAAACCAATCAAGATCTTCCTCATCTAGATAGCCTCACATGATGCCTGACTCGCAGCCATGTACTCTACCTCTGCCGAACTAGGTGTAGCCGATCTTTGTTTCCTGTTGTACCAAGAAATTGTCGTTGACCCAATGCTAAAGATCCCTCCTGATGTGCTATTCCTCTTGGATGGACTCCCTACCTAATTTGCATCAGTGAATCCTTGAAGCTTCACTCCCTCTATTTGTCTGTACCATAACCCAAACTGAGTAGTGCCTCTGAGGTATCTCAATACATGCTTTTCCACCTTCCAATACAGCTTGGTAGGCCTAACCATCGCTTAACTAAGTTGGTTAAATTCAGAGCACATATTCGGTCGTGTGTTCACCAAGTACATGAGTGAACCCACAAGCTACCTGTAAACAGTAGCTTCCACTACTTCCCCTGAAGTAGCATCCTCCTTCCTCCAGTTACCAGCTAGAGGAGTCTCCATGGGTTTACTTCTCTCCATCCGGAATCTCTTGAGTATCTTGTTGGCATACTTGCCCTGAGATACAAACAACACCTCCATTCCAAGAAAGTAATGCATGAGCCGTGTGTCCTTCATCTAAAACTCTCTTGCAAGGTCCTCCTTGCAATATTTGATGAGCTTCTCATCACCTATATATATGAGATCATCAACATAAAGTACAATGATCAACAACTTACCTTCCACCACTATGTGATACATGTTTGCATCCGCTTCACTCTTCGTGAAGCCCAACCCAGTGAAGTAGCTATCTATCATGGTGTACCAAGCACGGGGTGCTTGCTTCAGCCTATACAACGTTTTCTTGAGTTGACACACATGCGACTCACGATCCAAGGTTTCAAAACCTTCAGGTTGCTCTGTGTACACCTCTTCCTCAATCATGCCATTGAGTAAGGCAGTCTTCACATCCATCTGATGGATCTTCCAACCCATCTATGCTGATAGTGCCAAAATAAATCTAATTTACGAGTACCTTCCAACAAGAGCAAAGGTCTCATCATAGTCAATCCCCTCTACCTGTGAAAATCCTTGTGCCACAAATCTAGCCTTATGCTTCTCCACACTACCATCTGCAGCTTGCTTTACATTGCAAAGCTAACAGGAGCTCACAACTGAGTTGTCCTCCGATCTTGGGACCACATCCCAAACACAGTTTCAAACTATGGAGTCATACTCCTCCACCATCGCATCAACCCAAACTAGTTGTTTCACTGCTTCCTAAAAGGAAGATGGCTCTATCACATCACATGCACCCATAAGTTCCATGTATCCAGTGTACCTATCTAGTGACCTCCTCTGTCTGCGCTGAGAAGAGGGAGCTCCCACATTCTCCCATGTATCATCCAATAATATATCAACCTCTCTAGTGTGCTTTCTTCCCTCTCTGGAAGACTCTTCCTGAGCGGATGTCTTCACTCTCTGAGCCTCTGCATGTGGCTACTCCATATCAATCTGAGGCCCCTCAACCTTAGGAGTTAAAATCTCCTCATATGCATGTAGCTCAGCTCCCTCTCAAGGGAAACTCGCATGGCCTTCTCCTCATCAAAACTGATATCCTTGCGAACCACTGTTATCCGACTAGTCGACATGTACACCCGATAATTGTGGGGTGTTTCAGTGTATGCCATAAATATCCCCAACTCCGTTGTTGGCTCAAGCTTCTTCCGTGCATCTTTTGTCACATGGTAATAAACCAATGATCCAAAAATCCTAAAGTGACCAACATCTTGCCTCTTACCGAAATAAGCCTCTTATGGTGCCTTCATCTCAAGAATCTGATGTGGGCTACGGTTCTGAACATAAACCGATGTGTTGCATGCCTCATCCCACAAGTGTAGTGGTAGGCCTTGAGCATGCAACATCGCCCTTGCTACCCCTACTATGCTCCTGTTCTTCCTCTCGGCAACCCCATTCTATTGAGGGTTTTGAGGTGCCATCAACTCTCGTTTAATCCCTTCAGTTGTGTTTGGCTGTGGATGTTGTCAAGAATGATCCCACACATCTGAATGGAGTCTCTCCAAAATAGACTCTACTCGACTGTCTCTGTTTCCAAAGGAAGACTTGGTGTATTTTCCCAAAGTATAACCCTTTCATGTATCAACTTGCTCAAGCGTACCTTTGCGAAGACCGATAAATATTTGTTGCAATATCTTCAAAGCCCCATGATGCAAGTGGCCCAATTGCTTGTGCCACAACTCACCGACATCTCGGCTCAACATCTTTTTCGCTTTTGAACTCAAAGCAACACAATCCTCTACCTCTATCTTCTAGAGATTCTAAACTCGAATCCCTATCTTCTTTACATGACCCGTGGCTATGTATCGAAGGAACACATTTCATTTCGAAAATATCACATCATAGCCTCTATCCTCAAGCATGGCAATGGGTACCAAGTTCTTTGTCAGTCCAGGTACATGCATAACATTCTTCAAGGTGTGTGGAGCCCCATTCTCCCTCTAAAAAGTAATAGTGCCCACTCAAGCAACACCATACTTACCGTCGTCACCCATCTCGATATGCATAATGAGATATTTCTCCTCCAGTTCATTGAATAACTCTTTGTTACCAGTCATGTGGAATGAAGCTCCATTTTCTAAGTACTAGACACGTTCCATCATTGAAGACACCATGCATGAAATGAGGGAAAAGTCCAATTTGAATTGGGAGGCCAAGGCCTCACCACTCCGCTACTTCTGAGGACTTCTCCTTGGACTTATTCAATGGACAACTTGTAGCAAAGTGTCCCATATTGTGATAATGAAAGCATTTAAATTTCATCATGTCCTTCTTCTTACCTCCATGATAAGAATCTGATTTGGAATGGGAAATTTTACCTTTCCCCTTCCTCACCTTAATCGTTAAGGTACAATTCTCTTCATCACCAGTCTTTGATGAAGAGCCATCCCCGATGTTCCTCCTGATCTCATCCTGCATCAAAACCGACCATAGTCGTTCCCAATCCGGCAGCTTCTCCTGACCATTGACATAGTCCCGATAACTATGCCAACTCTTTAGGAGTCCAAGAAGAGAAAGGCTCACCATATCCTCCTCAACAACCGTGATTCCAACACTTCCAAGTTCATCTTGAAAGTGAGTGAACTTGGTCAAGTACTTTGGAACCGTCTCACCTTTCTCCATCTTGATTTTACAAAGTTTATCCTTCAGTGCCAACTTCCTTTGATCACTGCTATTCTGATACAAGTTTGTCAATGTTTTCCACATAGCATGCGGGATTTCCTTTCCATGGAGACTCGAGAGAAAATGATCTAGAACTCCCTCAAGGATTATCCACCTTGCCTTCGCCACACACTTCTTCCACTCAGCCAAGTTCTGGGCATTAGTAGTTGTTGGCTTAGGAGTTTATTGTTCAACCAATTCCTTCAAGCCATTGTCCTCTAGCACAACCTCCATCCTATTGCTCCAAGCTATGAAATCAGAGCTACCTTCTAAGGCATACTCAAGCCTCAACCCATGGAACACCATCTGTCGATCCTGAAGTATGTATTGTGAATTCGACTTTCACATGTAACCTAGAAATTGAAAACTTTGAAATCTCCTCTATAAAGTTGATTTTATGTGATATTTGTCATAAATTAGAGTAGAGATCATTAATGTTATTATCGATATCCCTTGCAATATCTCGAACATATTTTATGGGTAAGTACTAATTAAAATATTAAATTAAATACATATTTATTACCTTATTACCATGCTTCAACAATCGCTTGGCTACTAAATTCATAATCTAGGTCTAACTTCCAAGTTCTCTGTAGCTCGTTTTGGTAGCTCAAGTTTCATCCCATTGAAGCAACACATGTTTCTAAAACCCATGACCTATAACCACTAATAGAAGGAAGGATTTGAGAACATTATAGAGCCAAAGTATGGGGTCTAAAGCTAGATGTTTGTCTAGTTAACGAACCATATCCATATCGAGATGCAGTGGATCAAGACCTTAGAACACATAATTTATGGTAGGGTTGGGTTTCGAAGTCATGATTTATGGCAACATGGAACTCACGATTACTCTAGTTTCGAGCTCCTCTTGACAACTAGCTCTAGTTTTTTTTTCTAATTGTCACTAATTCTTCAACAATGGGATAAATAGACATAGTTGATTTCAACGCTAGGAAGGTTACAAGGAAGTTGTCGAGAGCCCCGAGGAACATTTCTTCTCTCAAAAGTCTAGGAATAGTTTGAATTCTTTAAATTACGAGACACATAGCACTCTGGAAGCATTGAGAAGCTTTAGAATGCCATGGAAAAAATAACCCCTCGAAGGCAATGATCACTGGGTTGAGAAAGATGGTAGCACAATTGTACTCACCTAGTGGATCCCCTCTTTGCCTTTCCTAAATACAAAATTTATCTCAGGCAACAAAGTATTACCATATTTTTTCTTTACAATATGAGTGAATGGTGTTTTACAGTCTCCATGGAAAAACAAAACTAAATTTGGATGGATGTTTCAATACATTGATCACTCTTGCTTTTTTCCTGTGGTGGGGAGGAAGAGGAAAAATAGTTTCCTTCTTTAAAATCATTGGCTTTTTTGGTAGGATATGGAGGGCACGAGTGGAGATATTAACAAAACTTGGGAGCATTTTGCAAGATGATTTAGATTGTAATAACAATCTTGCAAGGATTGAAAATTTTGCTGCCTATTCGTAATTTTATGTTCAAATCATTGGCTTTGCATTTATCCTTTTAATACTTCTATTGTTTCATGTTATGTTTGTTGTAAAACCTTTCTATTTGTAGCATATCAAAAACGTCAAGAATTGAGTGGTTTTCCATCCTTTATTCCTAATTTTGCTTTTTCACAACCCCTAAGAAGCTAAATGTTCTCTAGCGAATGAATTCGTGATATTTTTTTATAACTTGGGGATTTAAGAATTTAATATATATATATATATATATATATAACTTGCAAAATTTACAGTGTATTTGCCCATTATCTATGCTTTTTTGAATGAATTTAATGGTTTTCATTTTTGTTTTGTAACATCATTATCTTTTTTATTTTTCAATTTTAATTTTATAGAAATTTTAGATATTATAATGTTCAATCATTGATGTAGGGGAGATTTAACAAAATTTTTGCAATATAGGATATTTGAGCCACTTTCTAGCATTTATATCTTTATTTTTGTTCTTTTAGATGTTTTTATGGATTTCAATGATTAATCTCCATTTTTACATTAGATTTGCATTATTGTCTCTAATAATTCTCAACTTAGTAAAAGAAAATAAACATAATTGTGATTTTTAATCGTGTAAAAATTATTTTTTTAATGAATTTTTCCAACTCAAATTTTAATTTTCTAATATAATTATAAATCAGTTTGAAATAAATATTTTAATAAAAAAATATATATATATTTTTTAATAAAATAACATTAAAAAAAACAACTAAAACAACTTTTAAATGTTATCATTAATTTTAATCATTAATCTATCATTAATCTCCACTTTTACAGCAAATTTGTTCCAAATATCTAATATTTCACGACTCAGTGACCAGTAAATATTCCATCAAAATTGATGAAACTTATGTATAAACTTTTGCAGCAAATTTGTTCCACATATCTAATATTTCACAACTAGTAACCAGTAAATATACAAATAAAAATGGTGAAATTTATGTATAAAAATATGAAAATTTTTAACACTCATAAATCCCCGTAAAGACGTAAAATAATAAGCCTGAAAAATAAATAAATGTCATGAAATTTTTACTTTACACGTCAAATTAATTTAAAATTCCAGCCGTCTGCCCCAGTCGATCTCCAAGGATCGCCGGCTTCCCATAGTATGTCGGTACGTCGAGACTCTAGTGTAGACTTGACGTAACTAGAGTATCATCCGTACTCAACAGCTGGGTAGCAACTTGAGTTGAGGTAGGGCGCAATTATTTGTCCTCCGAAAACATCGCACCTCCTCATTTCCACTGCATTTCTGAACTAAATTGCTAATTTTACGGAACTATCCACTGGAAAGCGACTTGACGTAACTAGAGAATCATCCGTACTCAACAACTGGGTAGCAACTTGAGTTGAGGTAGGGCGCAATTATTTGTACTCCGAAAACATCGCACCTTCTCATTTCCACTGCACTTCTAAACTAAATTGCTAATTTTACACCATTCAATCACTCCCTTTACAAGATTCCATCACTCGCTCTATAAGATTTTTTTGAATTTTTTTTATCAGATTTCGGCTACTTTCGGCCGATTCCTCCATCATTCGTACTCAACAGAATCATTCGCTTTACAAGATTTTTTGAAAATTTTTATCAGATTTCAGCTACTTTCGGCCGATTCCTCCATCATTCGTACTCAACAGCTGAATGCTATTTGACTTGACTGGACGTGGTTAGTGTTTGTAATTATGCGCTCGGAGGGCCCACTTGATGTGACGTCGACAGTCATATTAGCTGGAAACAATTTGAGCTGACGTTGATGTTTCTTTGGACTGATCCACTGGAAAGTGACTTGACGTAACTAGAGAATCATCCGTACTCAACAGCTGGGTAGTAACTTGACTTTGAGGTAGGGCGCAATTATTTGTCATCCGAAAACATCGCACCGTCTCATTTCCACTACCGCTAGTTAGACTACGGCTTTCCACTGCATTTCTGAAGTAAAGTGCTAATTTTACGGAACTAAATTGCACCCCCTCATTTGCAGTGCATTTGTGATCCGACTCAGCGAGGGTGGTAAAAACCGAGACCTAATTTTGCGGAAATAATGACCCCACTTGTTTTGGAAATCGTACAATGATTGTAAATGTTTCACAGTTTTTTCAGGCATATTTTTCTTAGAAATTTAAATTCAAATGTTTTTTAGAAGTTTTAAAGTAAAAATACATGATCTTCTTTGGTATTGCATACCCTGTTAAAGTCACCACATTGCAGGAATCTTTTACTGACCTTTCAGAGATTGATTGAAAGAGAGGTGAAAGAGAAGTTGTTTAGACACATGGTTGGAAAGTTATTGTTATGTGAAATTATTATTGTTGGTGGGTAAATTTAAGAAGTTGTTGATAAATTTTCAAAGATGCATTAATAATATGTCTATATTTATTTACTTATGATGAATTGAAATTCATAAATATTATAAAAAATATATAAGATAAATAAAATATTTCATTTTATTTTCTAAATATTGATTTAGAATGCTTTATTTTACTTCATTTCACTTTATACTAATTTCATTTTTATTAAAAAACATACACAACATTGAGATTTATTAGCTCATCTGGTAAATTATGGATCGATTTTTTATAATAAATTATTTTCAATTTGTATAAAAAAATATTTTATTTTTTATTTATTTTTTATATTTTTAATTACTTGTGGTGATTAAATATATTTATAATATAATTTAAATTAATTATAATTGTGTATTTTTAAATGTCAAGGAATTTCAAATTTCAAATTATTTAATAAAATTAAAAAGTAATTTTTTTAAATATATTATTAAACATTAAAATAAGTACTCTTAAAATTAATTATTTTTAAATAATCAAATTATATATATATATTATATATATATATATATATATATATATATATATATTTTATTTATAAATTAAATCAATAATATATTTAAATTAAAAATTAAAATTAAGTTTTCCCGATGGGGTGATAAATATTGTGGAAAATGGTAGTTGGTATGGAGGTCGGCTTTTTTGTCTTTCCATCACATTAGCAGTACAGGGTAAATAACCCATGTGCTAAATTTCTATCAGTTACGTTGGGAGTGGGAGCGGGACATTGGTATATGGAGTTTGTTGATCTCCATGCTTGGTATGAAGTTGCGGCATTTTGATGGTCTGCTATGAGTAGGTTGAGTTCTGGTGGTATTATCATTGGTTCCTTATCTCGGAATGATGGTGTTTCCATAGTCGACGCATCCTACTCAACCTCTGGGTCATTGAATTGATAAGTATCCTTTCTTGTGTGTGGTTTCCTTTTTTTTCAGTGATCTCAATTCTTTGTATCTAGTTATTAGGTTGTAATCAAGCCTTCTCATGGGTGGTCAATCAATTTTGCTCTTGGTTTCCTTCTGTGCTTATGGGGGAGTTTGTTTAAATCCTGTCAACTGGTTTTCTTCTGGGGTCTTGTCTTTTTGAAGGTTTTTTGAGGTTACCAGTGAGCCACGGTTGGGTAATCAATTATTTGGGTTGGTGGGGGGTTGTTTGTCTTAAGGATTTCAAGGTAGCTGGTTATCTAGGGAGGTTTGAGACTACTGAGTCAGCGGATATTTATCTCGTCGCTTGGTCTATGCCTTTTTCCTTGTAGCTCCTTCTGCCAAGGTAGTTCGTAACCCTCTGGTTTGCTTGTGGAGTTTCTTTGTCACAATTTCATTTTCTACTCCTCGAGCGGGTCACAGTGGGTAGGTAGTACCTTGTCATCCAAATCTTCTGGCAAATTTGGGATTGATAGTTTCTTTGGCGTGCATTGTGGTGAGTTGGGTGGCTTTGTGGTTAGTTGGTGCTCTTAGCTCTATTACAATGCACCCCATGACACACAATTCTCGCTATATGCTGTAGAAATGTCTCTACCGATCTATCTCTCTGAGACCATTGTAGAAAATATGTTGTAGGTTAACCCAATAATGCAATATAAATCAAAGAAGGATACTATAACCTACTTCTACTATCAAAGTTTGTGGAAGCTTAAAGATCGAGCTGAACACATATAACCAGAAGAAGAAGAATCAGTGCACAATACACATGAAAATGCTTCGGGGAAAGCCTCAGTTAAAAACCCCACTATCTATATTATCATACAAGGTGGAAATACATAGGAATTATACAAAGCCTTAACTCTCACAGCTAGCCAACTCTCAGTACAATCCTCACAGATGCTCACAGGAAAACTTGGTTGCTCTTCAGCCTTCCTCTCTGCCCTCCAAGCTCCTATTTCCTTGCGTTGTTCCTTGTGGATGATCTCATGTTACCAAGTGTAACACTCCTCTCACACACTGTCAGAACTACGCAATCCTCAAGGAATTGTTCCCTCTGCATGCATGAGTTTTCTTTATAAGAAAACACATGCAACTAATAGTACATTGTCCTTGACTTTAATCTCAACTGGGTCTTTCTCAAAAAAGACATGCATGAGTTTCTGATGAGGGAATCTTTAGTTAACTAGAGTACACTAGTTGAGTGCATGCATGCATCAATGGATTGTTAACTCTCTATTAGTTCCTCAAATAGTTTGGAACTAATTTAACTAGACTTAACTCAGTAAATTGAGTTAACTAATTACAACTCAAATATAACTCAATCTTATCTTCTTAATTTAAGGGATAAC
>APFE030527225.1:0-18368 GCA_000404065.3 Pinus taeda
TGCATGATCATTCACTCTTGCTTACACTCAGTATCACCATGCATTCAAAATTCTCATGTTTTTAGTCGCTCGTTACCAGGTCTGGGCTGCCTTGGCCTAGACCTTGCCTTGGTCGGCTAGCATTGTGCATTTTAGGAAGTGAAGGCTCTGTCTTCCCTCCAGAAATTGTGCAAGACTGGCCTAGCACTGACCTCCAAGATTGAATTGCGCAATTATGGGAGGCAGTGCCTTGCTGGCCCCAAAAACTACGCAATGCAGTTTGCTAGTTTGCATGTCATTGTTGACTAAAGTTGCTCATTACGTAGTTTCAGTCCTCAGCAGGCCAGGTTGGACTATGCATTTCGCAGTTCCAGCAATCATTCAATCTCCCAATAGCCTGGACTGTGCCTTTCACAATTTTGGCATTCGGCCTCCTAGCCTCCTCGTGAAAATTGCGGAATCTTCATAGACAGTCACACAAATATGTTGCATGTCATTCCTCTAGTTTGTTTTGGTTTTCGGCTGAAAATTTTCTTTTCATGAGTGTTCTACGTCTCTAGGTATCACGGGTGTTGACCTACCTCTCAACAGCATAGGTACAAGGGCTTCCAAGAGAGCAGAGTCAAAGACACCATTCATAGCACAACTAGGGATGTAGTCGATCAAGTCTCTATGAACTTGTCTATCTATGAAGACATCAAGTTGTTCATGGACAAGGATATCAAGATGAAATGGCAACGACATCAATGCTAGCAACACCATCAACAACAACAGAAGGTAGCACACCTGCATGCGACAAATGCAAAAGGAGTGTTGTTGACAGCACAGAGGCAGAACAAAGTTGCAAGCTCAAGCAAATCCACTTGTGATGAAAGAAGCTTTAGAGACTGAGGCTATGAGGAAACAGCACAACAAGAGGATCGCGTGAAGGCAAAGAGAGAAATAAAGAAGGGGTTTGTAGGTGTTGAAGCAACAACTCAAGGAAAAGTAGGAGCTACACAGATAAGAGAAGGAGTTGTAGCAAGAACAAGTACAGCAGGAGACATAACATCCACAGATTGATGAAACTATGCCCATACAAGTTATGGATCCATAGAGCAGTTGGCATGGAGTAGAAAAGGTGAGCAATGTTGTCGATCACATGCAAAGGTGTTTAGGAGCATGGATTTCATTGTGCACACACATGCGATCCCACCCATTTGGCACACTCACCGAGGTGAAGACAAGAAGCAAGTCCGACTAGAGTTGAACATGTATTTTGACAAGTTAATTTGCATGGTCACCAGCACACACTTGGAGATCAACACGGACACTATGCATCAGTATGTTGTTGGTCCATCTACACTTAAGACGATGATGCACATGTTATCAGAAGAGTTGGATAGAGGAGCCATATCAATGTACCCAGACGCAATAGAGGCAAGAGTTTGCTTACAGCATGATGTTACCATTGACCGTGCGGACACCATCACGGACGACCAATCTTGGCATCAGTTCACCACCGTCACTCATTGCAAGGATGTCAAAGATTTGGTCTTACCAAAATGGTTCGACTGTTAGTGATGTCTTATATGGCTTGCTCAATCCATTTTGTCTCACATGAGCACAAGTGCAAATTGTATGTAACGTCTTGTCAAGTGGAAGTTCAAGTGTCGATATCTTAATGTAACAATCATAGAGTAGTTAAAGAGTCATGAGGGTAGATGAACAGTCACAAAGGGGAATGCTAATGATCACCCCACCCTTTCCTATAAATAGTCCCTTATAACTCATTATAGAGGCTTTTGGTCAGCTAAGATTTCGATAGGAGTGTCTTAGAGAAAGTTTGGAGAATATTGTAACGAACCTTGACTTCTCCACAGTGCAAAGCTAGTATATCCCTTTAGAGGAGCAGGCGGCAATGACTGTAACATTTTGCTATTGTAACTAGTGGTTGGTCATGGTTATATTGTATGATTGGATCTTTCACTTCTTAATACAACAGAGCTAGCATGTTTCATGCATATGTTGTTATTGTATTTCAGCTAACTTGTTTACTCTAATTATATATGTATTCGTTTGCTTACACATGCGCGTATGGAATTTTTTGTATATGTATGTATGAATCTTACTTAAATGTGTTATTGGTTTAACCATCACTTTGGATCTCTGTCTTACTTACTTTCCAGTTTGTGATGCATCTTTGCTTGTGTGTTTCCTGCTTAGCCACGTGCTTTCACAGGTTTCCAAGGGGTGCACTCACCTCACCCTCCATGTGTTAGAACTGTTCATGCACCTTCCTTGACTTGCTTCATATGTCACACCCTTGCTACCAACAAGGATATCTTACTTGCCTCTACGCGCAAACGCGGTCAGGGCGATACAGTACGACCAGTTGTTGGGACTCCTACACCAAATGGTCTGAGGTCTAGTTAGGACTTCTTACCAGGTAGATTCCCTGACATGTTGGCAGGTACACCAACGTCAACATACCCCTGTCATTTAGGTTTTATATGAGGTCTAGTGGGAGGTAATACATATTGCCACAACCAGTCCATGGATCTAATCTGATGTGAACAAATGTACCAGCTTTGATGCACCAAGTGAGGCCATTCTCGATGGTAGGTAGAGTTTGTAGAACAACCCTCCAGATTACTCATATACCATGATTGTGCCAAGTAGGGAGTCGAATCCATTCCATCAATTGGAGCAACCAAATGTATTTATTTATTATCATCTTCGTCCATAGGCTTCTAGATTTTAGTAGAAGCCATCCTAATTTGGCAGCCAGTGCATGTGGGAAGGCAGGAAGATCTTTGAGGCCAAAACCCCCCATTTATTGGGAAATTTAATATGAATCCATCACACCCAGGCGAATGACTTCCCCTCCTTCTGCCCATTCCATAGAAATTTGCAGCATAATTTTTGGATTATCGAAAGGATACCATGAGGAATCCATGCTAAGGACATCCAATAAACCAGAGTGGCTTCCAATATAGATTTGATAAGCACCAACCTCCCTGTTCTGGATAAGAAATGGTGATTCTAATTCAATAGTATGTTTTCCACCTTAGACACCAGCCAAATCCAATCTATTATTTTGTACCCATGGGACTTTATGCAGAACCCTAGGTATTTAAGATTGTCTTCCAATTGGTTTCTTTGAAACGGAAACTTATGATAAGAAAGTCAGATTTCCTATGGAGAGAAGCTTGAGAAAGTGATAGTAGACTTAGGTCTATTTATTTCCAGCTGGACCAGCAATATACTAATCCATAGTGTATGTGTTGATCTCCAAGTGTGTGTTTGTGACGATGCACATCAACTTGTCAAAATAAATGTTAAGCTCCAGTCGGACTTGCTTCTTTCCTTCATCTCAATGAGTGTGCCAAATGGGTGGGATCGCATGTGTTCGCACAATTACATCCATGCTCCTAAACACCTTTGCATGTGATTAACAACATTGCTCACCCTGTCTGCTCCATGCCAGCTATTGTATGGATCCATAACCTGTATGGGCACAGTTTCATCGATCTGTGGATGTTGTACCTATTCCTGCTGCAGCTCCTTCTCTTGTCTGTGCAGCTCCAGGTTTTCCTTGAGTCTTTGTTTCAACACCTGCAACCCCTTCTCTATTTCTCTCCCTACCTTCGCTTGATCCTCTTGTTGCGCCATTTCCTCGTAGCCTCAATCCCCAAATTTTCTTTCATCACAAGTGGATATGCTTGAGGTTGCAACTTTGTTCCGCCTCTGCACTGTCAACAACCCTCCTCTTGCATCTATCCCATGCAGGTGTGCTACCTTCTATTGTTTTTTATGGTGTTGATTGTTGTGATGTTTTTGCCATTTCATCTTGATATACTTGTCCATGAACAAATTGATGTCTTCATAGATAGGCAAGTTCATAGACACTTGATCGACTACATCCCCAGTTGTGCTCTGAACGGTATCTTCGACTCTGCTCCCCTGGAAGCCATTGTACCTGTGCTGCTGAGAGGCAGGTGAACCCCTGTGATACCTAGAGACATAGAAACACTCATGACAAGAAATACGTTAGTCAAAAACCAAAACAAACTGGAGGACTGACATGCAAAATACCTATGTGACTGCGTGTGAAAATTGCGCAATTTTCACCGGGAGGCTGGGAAACTGACCGCCAAAACTATGCAAGGCACAGTTCAGGTTGTTGAGAGGCTGAATGACTACTGGAACTGTGCATGCATAGTCCAGCCTAGCCTACTAAAGACTAAAACTACGCAATGTGCAATTTCAGTCAATAATGTCATGCAAACCAGCAAATTGCATTGTGCAATTTCTAAGGCCAACAAGGCACTATCTCCCATAATTGCATAATGCAAGCCTGGAGGTCAGTGTTGGGCCAACTTGTGTAATTTATGGAGGGAAGGTAGCACCTTCACTTCCAAAAATGCGCAATGCTAGCCAGCTAAGGCAAGGCAGCCCAGACCCGCCAATAGGCAACTGAAAACATGAGAAGTCTCAATGCATGGTGATACTGATTGTAAGCAAGAGTGAATAATTATGCATGAAAATAGTAAGTGTGGGATTCAAAAAATGGGAAAGCATGCATGTGTGTGAAGTGAGTCGCCGCAACGGCAACCATTGCTGCGAAAACAATGTCATGCATGCGACAACAGTGAGATGCAAACGAAAACTGAAACAAAGCTTCTACAAGCTAACATACATCTAAACGACAACAAGTGCTCATTGAAATCAAGTAGTCAACACTTACACAAGCGAAAACAAAAAAAACATCAGAAACACAGTGAGAGACATGCAAAGCGGACTTACCCCAAAACAATTGAGTTGAATGTGCCGATGACTCCTAGATGCAATGTTGGATGTTAGAGTTGTAAGATCAACGTGAGGAATGATCTCTACAGTGTCTGATTCATAAGTTTTGATAAAATCAAAGTTATGACGTGCATACCACAAATCTAGGAAAAGCGACCCATGGCGAGAGGTTTCTAAAATGATCCTTGCATGTAATCTCCAGTTGCTAAATATAGATCCCT
The DNA here is from genome assembly GCA_000404065.3 of Pinus taeda. Classification (NCBI taxonomy): domain Eukaryota; kingdom Viridiplantae; phylum Streptophyta; class Pinopsida; order Pinales; family Pinaceae; genus Pinus; species Pinus taeda. The sequence continues at coordinate 4,992 of APFE030527225.1, forward strand.
AAATCTAGGGATGCCTTTTGCCTTGGGAAAAGAAGTCCATGCATGTAAATCAATTTTACTTAGTCCCATAGGGAACTGGTCGACCTGAAGGCACATGCGTCGGTTTGCAATCCTAGGATGAAAATTTGTGCAGCTCCCTGGCTGAGATGGGCTATCTGTCCCAGAGAGATTGTGCAATTCCTGAGGTCAATAGGTGACTGTCTCCTAGAATTGCACAATTTCTTGACTGAGCAGTAGTGTTGGGTCAGATTGCGCAGTTTTCTAGAGCGAGATTGTCTTAATGCTCTGTGCAATTCTAGAGCCTAGCAGGCTTCCACGCTGATTTGTACAATTTCTAGAGGGAAGGCTGGTTCACCTCCAAAATTGCGCAATTTTCTGAGGGAAGCCTGACAACCTGATTTGTGCAATTCTTGAGCTTGGGAGGCTTGCCAATTGATTTGTATAGTTTATGGAGGGAAGGTTGGTTCCCCTCCAGAATTGTGAAACTTTATGGGGGAGTTGATTATTTAGCACATGGTCTAAATCCAGAAAGACAACTTGTGAGGGGAGTGAATAAAACTGACATGCATAGGCTGACAAGACAATGAGAAACAACTGAAGCATATATGCTTGATGATGCATGACATGCTATTGAGGATGGTTGGTAGGGAGGCTCCAAAATGAAGCTAAGGCAAACTTTTGGAGGGTGTTTATAGCCGCTACAGTAGGGTATTATCTCGATAGCACAAATTGTGTATCTAGAGAATTCCACTATTTCATGCAGGCTTGGAAATTAGCTGACACACTTGATATCCCAGATCAGTGGAATCAGGAATGGAGGGGTTACATTAATGCATTTACTAAATCACATGTCTGCATAACCATTGATGAAGATGAGCTCATATGGGCGCCTACAACTCAAGGTGTATACTTCCCTAAAGAAGGATACCCCATCATTCATGTTGCGCACAAACTACCTGTTCTGGAAGGGTGGTGGAGATCCCTTTGGAACCTCAATGTGCTCCCACGAACCCGTCTCTTTATGTGGAATGTCATTATGAACAAAACACCTACTGGCATAAACTTGATAAAGAGAGATCATTTTGGTTGGACCAGGTGCGTCCTCTGTCAATAGGCTGAGGAATTGAATGAGCATCTATTCCTGTTTTGCACAACTGTCTAACACATCTAGGATAAAGCTCTCTCCTCCTTGGAAATAGCACAACAATGGGATGGGCGTAATAACATGGAGGCTTGGAACAATTGGGGGGTGACTTCCACTAATACAAAGAACCATAATCTCCCTTTGGTTATATGTTGGAATATTTGGTTAAGCCGGAACCACATCATCTTCAATGACTTACATATTTTGTGGCCTTTAGTTATTGCTTGGATCATCAATAACTATAATGAGTTGTTTGATGATGAGAACCCCCCACCTTTCCGCACTATAACACATGAAGTCACCAACCATAATCAACCTTGGGCCTATTTTGATGGTTCTCCACAATACCAGGGATGTGGGAAGGGGGGGGTAACATATTATTTCATCTGCTAGACTACCATTCTTTCCGTATTCGCATGGGGTTGGGTGCTAGCACAAACAACTTCGTAGAACTCATCTTGCTCAGACACTTATTATATTTTGCCTTGTCACAAGACTGTAGACAACTTTATATCTCTGGGGACTCCAAAATCATCATAAATTGGTTCAATTTCACATCTGCATGTCATATACATTCTCTCAGGAACATTTTAGATGATGCCTTGCAATTAAGATCACATTTTGAACATATTTCTTGTCTCCACATTTATAGGGAGTGCAAGAATATTGCAAATCAGCTTTCCAAGGAGGCCACCAACCAACCTAGAGGTGAATGGTTGATACAAGAACAGAGGGAGGCAGAGTTCTTTCAGTTTTATCATAGGCCCTAGGTCGATAGGCCCTAATTTTATAGTTATTTTTTGAATAGTACATATTAGTTATCCATGTTATATAATATTTTGTATTTTTGTATAAACATTTACAGAACTAGGTTGTATACCCTTACGGGGTAATTATTTAGAGACCTATATACTTTGAAGGTTATGTCCACTACATACATCATATGCCACTAGCATTTATAACATGTAATTTTCCATATTAATAGAAAATTACGATTTTCTGAGAAAATAAATAAATAAAATAAAATAAAATAAAAAAATTCATTTGAATCTCTAGCTGAAATATTTTTGAAAAGTATAAGATTTAAACATATGATTACAACTTACACATCTCCTCGTACTCAGACTGGGCTCTAGAATGAGCCTCTCGTCTCAATCAGATTCGTTTTTGACAATTATAAGATTTAAACAAATGATTCACAACTTACACATCTCCTCACGCTCATACTTGGCTCTAGAATGAGTCTCTCTTGACTCAATAATAAGATAATAATATGCTATTTTTTATTTGTTTTTCCTATAAATTTTTTATTACATCCAGTCATGTGATGACTCCTCGTCTGAAGAGCTCTCCTTCAATTTATACATTCATTCGCTTTGATAAGCCTTCGGCAAATACATAAAGAAAATTTAAAATTCAATTTACATGGAAAAATATTAATAAATTTAAATTTTTTACTATTTAAAATATTTTATGATAATTATTCATTATTATAACGCTTCATATATATTTTTTTTTTTAATTTAATTTTAAAACGTTAAACACGTTTCTTTTTTAAAAATAATTCTATAAATACTTCACTTCACTCTAAATTCCATTGATTAATATTAATATCATGCTCAATTCCATGAATGCATCACCTTTCTAAACATTATATTTAATACTTAATACTGATTTGTAGCCCTAATCTCATTGCAAACAACTCATTAAACTCACTGTTAACAGAAAGGAATCCTCAGATAAATGAGTAATGACTGTATAAGAAAGCTCCGTGAATGTATTTTTATTTTTTTTACTATTATTTTTTCCTACCATTTTACTCCACGTCGGTTAGTTTAACTCCACATTGCGTTCTCCATTTACAATCCTTTCTAAATTTGTGGTCTTTTCTAACCCTAAAGTAATAAAATGATATAATATCAAAAATATAGTTGTATCATTATACAAAACCAAATCTAATAGTTAAGTCATAAACAATTATTTAATATCTCGTTTTATGGATCTTTTTATCCATTTGCATAGGATTTTCCAAGAAAATCTCACCTTTCTCTCCCCCGAAACTTTTCCTCATAAAAACTTGCCTTTCTCTCCTGCAATACTTTTATGTTTTTCTTAAACTTAGCATCTTTCTCCAACTAAGAAACTTAATGGATATTTATCTCCTAATCCATTAAGCCTATCTAGATTTTGATTTAGAAGTCTTATCATGAAAGAGTTATACATTCCCATTCACCAATAGGATTTCATTTGGCAAGAACCTCATCTCTTAGTGTCTTGTTTTCTAATTGATTACATTATCTTTATTATTTATTTAATAATTAAGTATTTACTTTCATTATTATACCTTAGACCTAGATTTTCTTAGCTTCGGTGAACATAATGTTACATAAAATGAAGGGGTGTTACATACTCCCCCCCCCCTTAAATTTACACCGTCCTCGGTGTATTGCTGCATCTTACAATTTATTTTCTCGTTCACAGGTAATTGTTTCTAAATTTTCAGGTTTCCATGGCCTTGCCACTTGAAATAGACCTTCTGATATATAGGTTACAAAGGAGTTCTACCGCAATTCTCCTTCAATTGCTCTACTTGTAACATTTGTTCAATCAATTCTGTGAGAGACTTTAGATGCAATAAAAACAAAACTCAATTTTGTTTACCACAATTAATGTCATAACTTGATATAACCATACTACTATTTGAGTAAATACAGGTTAATGTTGCCCACCATTTAACTATGATTCCTCAGTTTCATTGAAGTGTAATAGGAAGAAATGCAAGCACTTCCAATATATTTGTGTTCTTTCCGAACCCTTTCTTCCTGAAGTCTCCCTGCATTAGTCACAATAAGTCAAAATGTCACATTTGACCAATCAACATGTATAACAATATCACATCTGGTTAGCTCAAAACACAACCACCAAAACCATAAATCATATGTAACCATGAATGATAGATCACATGTAATCATCATTCATAGATCACATGTAATCATCATGGACCAAAATCATAAATCTCATGCATACTAAAACTGAAATAAAATATGGATAATTTTCCTTTAATCAATCCTTAACTTCCACTTATGTCTTTATTCTGCATGCACCATGGATTGGTTGCCACATCAGAAAACCAACCAGTGCCTTCTCCTCAACCATGTGCACATACATATAGTGTGCCTCACACACATACATCTATGCACGTCATCCAAACTCATGCAATACCTGCATCCACACCATTACCATATGTACCACATGTGCACAATATCAAATATCCATAGCATTACATGTACGACATGTACCTTGTCCACATGTTTTCAAACAATGTTAGTATAATTAACATAACATCAAGTCCACGCCATAATTTCCTTTATTTATTCCCACTACCTTTAGGCAAGTCCAATCAAACCATGTTCGGTTTGTTGATTGGAGAATAAGAAATTCATGGACCTGTTCAGCTTCTGCAACTAGAGCATAACTAAATAATTTTATGTCAAAGTATTCAAGTGCTTTTATTTAGCTAATCTTTTTCATGTATCTTTTGGTTGCCAAAAAAATTAAGTAAAATGATAACATAGAGGTAATCATCCAGAGTAACACTTTACAATACCAATAACTTTGAGTTTTGGGATTGAATTTGTCACTTAGACAAGGTTTTAATAACAATGGAATATGACCTCCACCCAATCATACAACATGATATTGACTATGATAGTTAGTCTAGTATGGACTTCAATGTTATATCTGAAGTTTAATGACAATATTAACCTTGTCTTTAGCCAAGAAAATAATTGTTTAGTACTCAAAAATACTCCACAAATAATCTAGTTATCCCTTCTAATTTCCTATTTTCTTTTTTACCACTACTCCCAACACCTTGTTGGCCATGAATAATTCAATGTAGATTCAAAATCAATCAAACAACCAATATGTAAGTACATATACCACCTATACATGAGTCATAAGTGAAGGTTACCATGTTCTCAATTCCACACCAACTAAGTTTTTAGGCACTATGGGTACTGTTAGCACTCCAGGAAACTCTCCTAAGTTGTAGCTAGGAGATGTCTAGTAACATATAAATCTTCAATATCGTTATCTGAACTATTGGAATGGATTGGGATTTGGATCAAGTCAGATGACTGTTTCAACTATGTTTTCACTCAAGACATGCATGAACACCCTCAACTTGACAAGGCTTTCGACCACTAATGCTCAATGGTTTATAGATTCAATGAATAGATGGAGAATCCTGTCTATACCAGTAGATACATACATAAACATATATGAATGGCTAGCTACAGAAAGTAAATGAAGCTTGCAAATCTAATTTATCAATGCAGAGATAAGATGATAGTTATCTGGCATTTGAGACAGAAGAAAACATGAATAACCTATTCAAGTGCAAGCTTAAAACAGAGGAGAAGGTGGCGATTGAACATGTAACAACAAAAGAAGCTTGTATTACTGGAATGAAGATGAGGCGCTAGGAGGAATAGAGTATCCATAGTGTCCAAATGTTGAACCCCTCTTCCTTGCAACTTTCAGCCATTTATAGGCTTTTTACAATACTCTCAAACTCTTTGAGACTCGAGATGTCTTAATATATCCCCTCTGTCCTCTAACTACTTGACGTCATGACTAGGCAACATGAGCTCAAAGAGCTCTGTTTCTAACAAACTCGATAATCAAATGCTGGTAATTTCGCCGCGCTGTCAAATGGTTCACTTGTGCCAACGTGCTCCATGGTCAATTTCATTGGTTCGGCTGCAACGTGCTGTTGTTTTTACCCCTTTCGGCCATTTATTCTGTTATTTCAATTTAACTAACCGATTATCAAAAACAATACCAGAGACAACAAATTTCCTCCCTGTGTGACTGGTGGGAAGTGGGGTACAGGGCCATCGGATCGATATAATCAATGGATAGGATCATATTGCTAATCGCAAAGGTGAAGGGTTGGTAGACAGTGCGATGAAATTGTGATATGCCGATGGGCGATTAAGCAATGTGTGATAGTCGTTGGATCATCGAATGAAATGGACGACAGAGATTGATCTGATCGGAGATCGGAGAAATGAGAGCGCAGCGGAAAGGAGATGAAACGAGAGTGGACCCGTCGCTTTATGAGCATGGGTGTATAATTTTTTAAGTCCGGCTTATGGCCAAAGCGAAGCAAGGGGAGGCATGGCCATCGGAGCTAAAATAGGGGACATTTCTGTTAAAAATAGCAACACTGTGCCTCAGGGGCCTTTCCAGTAACAACCAAAAAAAATTTATCTCCTAGTGTTCCATTGGGCATTTAGTTATTTGCATAGAAAACAAAAACTGAAAAAACATATTACAATATTAAGGCCTTAAAGCTTCATATGAAGTAAAGTTTCAAAAATCATCCATTGACTGGGCCATCAAAAACACCTTCCCCCTCCAAATTGTGCAGAATGAAAATATTGTTCATCTGAACTTGAGCAATGACAAACATTCTTGTCCATAAGGCATCAAATTTACCATGGTTGCCCTTCTTTTCCTTCAATGCATCCCATTTGAGAACCCATTCACCAACCCGAAAACTGTCCATTTTTGCCTTTCTATCAAAGGTTTCTTTGATCTTATTCTAATGAATTCTTGACTTCTCAACCAGTTGTTCTTTGATCTACTATAATTCAACCAAGTAACTCATTCTCCTCGCCATGTCGTTCTCTTCATCTTATACTTCTTGCAATAATTTTGCCATGGGGAGAATCAGTGGATAGGAAAAACAACATCAGTGCCATAAACCAGCTTAGATGGATAATTTCCTATGGACTTCTTGTTGGTAACTTTGTCAGCCCATAGTGCAAACTTCAACTTGGAATCCCAGTTCTTTTTGTTGTCCTCCAATAATTTTTTTATTATCCTTACAAGACTCTTGTTAGATGATTCTGCCAAGCCATTGCCTTGAGGATAATATGAGGTAGAATGCACCAATTGAATGCCCATGGATTCACACATGTCCACCAATTCTTTTGCCCTGAAAGCTGCTGCATTATTAGTGACTAGTTTGGTTGGGCAACCAAATCTAGTGAAAATATTCTCATTCAAGAACTTTATGATAACCTGATGATTAGCATTTTTAGTGGGTATAGCCTCAATCCATTTGGTAAAATAATCAGTGGCTACCAAGATCCATTTGTGATGGCCACTAGATTGTGGATTGATCTCACCTATGAAGTCCAAGCCCCACTCCTAGAAGGGACCACTGGCGTGTACTGGCTTTAAGGGTAGAGATTTTAGCTGGTGTCTTCCTGCAAACCTTTGACATTTGTCACAAGACTTCACAAAAGAAAACACATCAGAGAACAGAGTAGGCCAATAATACCCAGCTCTCAGGATCTTGTGGGTTGTGGTTTTCAAATAATGATGCCCTCCACAGATTCTATAATGGAACTGGTGCGTGACTTCCATAGATTGTCCTTTGTCTATACATCTCAAGAGGATCCTTGATGGGTCTTTCCAATAAAGCAGTTTTTTATTAATGCAAAATTTGGCTAATCTGAGCTTAATGGCCTGGGCTTGACTTGAGCTATGCCCTAGAGGGACTTCTAGCTTCTGTAAAAAATGAACTACACTGGAATACCATTCACAGGTGGCTAGATTTTAAGCCAAAGACTGATTCTGCTCTTGCTCTTATGCTACTTCCTCTGTCCACTCACCACCTGAATTTGAACCTATGTGATTGATGTCTAACAAGCTACAATTTTCCTCAGCCATAAGCTTAGCCAAGCCCTGGCCTTTGACAAGCTTGGTGGGCTTCACCTCTATGTTGAACTCTATGAATTTTACAATCCATTTAGCTCTCTTTCCATCAATATCTGGCTGAGTTAGGACATCTTTTACTGAGGCTGAAGGTACATACGCAATCACTTTGGAATGCAGAATATAAGTTATGAATTCCTTTAAAGATTTTATGAGAGCATAAGCTTGTTTTTCAATAAGGTCATACCTTAGTTCAGCATCCCTCAGAGTTTTGTTGAAAAAAGCCACAGGGTGCTCTACACCTTCATCATTTTTCTGCAATAGAACTGCTGCAAGTGTATCATAAGAGGCAAAAGAGAAGATATAAAACTCCCTGGTATAATCTGGATTGATTAGAGTGGGAGCTTCAATGATAGCTTGTTTGATGGCTTCAAAAGAGCTTCTTGCACCACTTATCCATTTTATTTCTGATCCTTTCTTCAGCATGGAAGTGATGTGCTTCGCTAGCTCTGCAAAGTTTGGAATAAACCTCCTAACAAAGTTAATCTTACCCAGGAAAGATTGAATGTCCCTTTTGACCTTGCGATGGACAATGTCTGAATTGCATGAACTCTTGCTAGATCGATCTTCACACCTTCAGCGGAAACAATAGCTCCCAGGAGTTTACCTTCTTCTAGAGAAAACTGTGACTTCTTTGGGTTCACAGAAATTCCAAAATGTCTGCACTTTAGAAACACCTTCTTCAAATGTTGAAAATGGTCCTTCTGACTGCTGGAAAAGGTTGTTATGTCATCAAGGTAAATAAGGACAAACTTGTCCTTCTCTCCCACAAAGGTTATGTCCATGGCCCTCTAAAAAGTAGCCCCAGCATTCATCAGTCCAAAAGGCATCTTGGAGTACATGAAAGTTCCTCAAGGAGTAGTGAAGGCGGTCTTTTCTTGATCTTCTAGATGTACATCAATCTGATTGTAACCTGAAAATGCATCTAAGAAAGACATGACTCTAGCACCTGAAACATTTTGCAGCAAGTGTTCCATCTTAGGCAGGGGGTAGTTGTCTTTTTTAGATCATTTGTTTAGATTCCTGAAGTCAAAACAAAGCCTAATTTCTCCATTCTTCTTTCTTACTACCTCAAGGTTATCTATCCACTTTGAATACCTTAGGGGAACTATGATCTTGGCATCCAACAACTTCTTGATTTATTTTTCAATCAAAGGAAATAAGAGAGGGTTGATAGGTCTTAATTTCTGCTTAAAAGGGATGGTGTTCTTCTCTAGTGGAATCTTATGCTGAATGATGTTGGTGTCATAGGTCTCAATATCATTGTACTCCCAAGCAAAAATATCAGCAAATTGTTTCATCAGGGTGCAATACTCGGAACTTTGGCAGAAGACAAGTGAGTGGACAGATTTATGTACTTTGGATGGGCTGGACTCCTTACATTATGTCTATGAACTGCAGACTCATTTTCTTTTTTAGCAGGCTTATAAGGTACATCATTATGATCAAACAGCTTCCCTAAGGGCACCAATCCTCTAGGTATATGGTTACTAGGCAGTTGAACAATGTTATCCTGACCAATCTCGTCCTTTAGCTTGGAGTGGTTGTATTCTTCAATGGTTTCGTTTTGTTGGTCAATGTGCATTTTAGAAAATTCATCAATGACTTGTAAAAACCTATTAGTTTCATCATCATCTTCAAAAAATTTCCAGTATTTGACATTGTCATTCAAAGATGGTCTATATTTCACTTAAACTTCACAAGTCAATTTAGGAGGCAAACGAGGAATAAACGTGTTAGCAGACATAGAAAGGGAATCAGCAAGTTGGTTGTTCATTCTAGGGATGTAAGAAATGCTAAAACTGTTAAAATAACCCTTGAGCTTCCATACCTCATCTCTATATGCTTTCATCCTTGGATGCTTTGCTTGGAAAGTTTTGTTGACCTGCTGAATGATAAGGTCTACATCACCAAACCCCTTCAGACCTTTGATGCCCATTTCTTTAGCAACGTTTAAGCCCAATATGAAGGCTTCGTACTCTACTATGTTATTTGTGACCTGAAAAGTTAACTTGAAAGATAAATCAATGCATTCTTGTGTGGGGGACACAAGGACTACATCTGCCCCTGCAGCTTCCTTAGAGCAAGCTCCATCAAAGAACATGTCCCAAATTTGTGGGCCTTCTTCCTTTGTGATTTGGCAAATCGGTTTCTTAAGCTGCATGGAGGCCAACTAGGATTCTTCAATCTGAGGAATACAGGCTCCAAAAAGTGTCGACAGCATAGATGGGATGATTAATTGGGTTCCTTTCATCACTGATGATATAAGCCAACTGAGGTTCTCTATATAATCTCCTACTCTCACCTCCAAAAACTGGGACAGTAGCATAGGACAGATCATTTTGCAATGTTTTTCCTAATCTCTTGATCCAACCTCTGGAAAGAAACATGCCAAACTTGGGGGGTACATCTGCTACCACAATATCCATCATCATGCTTTTCATGGGCATATGAGACAAGGTGATGGCTAGGTCTTTGATTAATCCCAAATAATTCACTTTTCTAGAGTCAAAAGAAAGAAGGTCATGATAAGGCTTGGTAATATCAAGACCCAAATCATCCATGACAGCCTTGGGCATTAGATTATGGCTGGCTCCTGTGTCTAGAAGGTAGTTGTGAAGGATTTTTTCATGAATAGTCAAAGAGACATAGAATGATGGGGATTTGCCATCACAATTTTCAATCATTGGGCTGAGAACAACAGCTAGTTTGTCGTCTTGTAGATTCACATAGTTAGTGGAGGCTTGGATGGCTTTAGGCTCAAGGGCCTCGAGGATAGATCTCTTGAATGATTCATTCTTCACTAGTTCAATCAAAGGTAGATGTATGCTTAGCTTTTGAATTTCTGATTCAAAATTGAAAGGAGAAGGAGACTTGTCAAGGCCTCTTACCTTGTGAGCTGGAGCTTTGAGGACGATGGGATCAAATACCGGTCATTTCTACTTTTTAGCTTGTTGTATTGTAGGGATAGCAGCTCTCTAAATAGGAGTTTCCTTGGCATTATTCATCTTCGACCTCAGATCATGTTTGTGTTGATCATTAGTTTGCAGAACAGCTCCACCATCCCACTCTTGGCTAATCTAGTCATTGAATAATGACTTTTCATGGGCAGCTGAGGTCAAAAAGGAGGCACTGCCTTTATCTTCCATACAATGGATCTCATCATCTTCTTCAAACTGCTCTTCTTCCATGACTTCATTCTGGAAAGGTGTCTTCACCCTTTGGTCATCATTGGCATCTTTGCCTCTTTGCAGAATCTACAACTGCTCATTAGTTCTTCTATATGGATTTGGATTTCTAAGAGCAAAGGTATTAGGAACTCTTCCTTTCCCAGGGTGCTGCTCAACCTTTAATTTGGAAATTTCAGAGGCTAATGACTCTATCATCTTGGTAATTTTATCTACCTTGGGATCTAGAGATGATGAAGATTCACTCCTCTGTCTCCTCCTATCAACATTCCCCTTGAGCTTCTCTGCAGCCATGATGTTTGATTCTACTTCCAATGTTGCATCTTGCATATCAACCAAGGTAACACATCATCTCTCCCTCAACAGTCGACAGAAGTCGGAATCGAAGGCATTGGCATAGGTGAGTTTAGCAAAGGTAGTGGTCGGTTTTACTTCAACTAGTATCTTGTTGTACATGTTGTTAAACTTCTTATTAAAATCAAACAACAACTCACCATTTTCCCTCTTTAAGTTCCCAAACTCGATGTGGTAGTAGAGTAGATCTGTCTTATCCCCCCAATGCTTTAGGAATGCATCATCTAAAGCCTCAGTATCTGCTATAGACCTTAGGGTATGTTCTCTTAACCATTTTCTAGCCTCTCCATCTAGACTTTGGACAAAGACTCTCATCCATACATCATCTTCACTAATGTCCAGGTTATCAGCATAGTTATAGAATGATTCAAGATGTTCCTCAGCTGTAACACCTTCAGTCCCGTTGAACTTAGGCATATAGTTCTAATATTCTCCAGTAGGCATGGCATTCAAAGGAGTGGGCAGTAGTAGAGGTCCATACCTAGCAGCTATGATTTTTTCCATCTTGGTAAGTGCTTGTGGACCTACCATAGATGTGGTGGCTATAAGGGTATTGGAAGTCTGAATGACAGAGGGTTGAGGAGTGACTGATAGGACTAAAGGAGTATGATGGATAGGAGGAGAGTCTTCCTTTGGGCTTAGAACGAAAGGAGAACCTAAAGAATAAGGAGCTCAATGAATCTCTAAGATTTTTCTTCACTGCTAGTATTAGATGATATACTCTCAACATGTATTTGTTCAATTACAATATTTTCTTGAAGAGATATAGAATATTGTTTAGAGCTACTTGAACCTGATGCTCCTTTCTGTAACGCCTTTCTTTCTTTGATGATTTTTTCAGGGTCAGGTACTGGGTCAACTCGTGGCTTCTGAGTATTTCTCTGAGTATGCCTCACAAACTGAGCCAAAACTATGGAGTGGAGTCGCTAAGAGGTTCGTCCTCTAGTAGAGTTGCCAAATAGATGACTAAAACCCAAGTAGTGTCCAGGTTTTGTCTATCATCAAAGTTGGATCTATGTCGTCCCCAGGAAATTTGAGCTTCAGTCTCCTCTCCCCGGCTACTCCAGGAAACTCTCCTAGGTTATAGCTCAGAGATGCCTGGTAACAGGTATCAGGGTGTGAACCTAGGTCATTAACATGTTGATACCCCACTTTACACTAGATCATCACCTGATAGAATATCATCCATCAATTTTTAAATTCCTTAAAACAAATTGTTTATGCAAAAAATGATATATTTTCATATTCAAAACCAGACAACACTATCCATGTAATTTGGCAGACAAACTTCCCAAGGTTGCTTGATAGGAAATAGTGGTACAAAACATGCATCTCAAATTGTACAATTGTCAATTTATTTGAATAGATTTCTAGATATCATTTTATCGAAACCAATTATCTTTGTACACAACAATCTCACTTACGAGTACCACATAGCCATCCAATATGGTTAAAGCATTCTATTGATTTAATAATGAGTTGTTGCATGTGTTACACAGTAAAACGTCACTGCCATCATGTCAGTCTCCCTACTGTGCCATAAATCCACATTCACCTCACTTATGCTCTCTGAAATGGCTAAAAACCCTCTTTGCCTAAGTTAATTGAATCATCGCGTCTGTTCATTTAATAATCGCACTGACCGGTGGAGGCTAGTGTAACCGCTGCGCTGCCAGCGCGGAAGCACACGTGTTTCCTGCGCTGGTCCAATTTCACGGACAGCGCGCCCTACGCTTGTATCATTGAGCGCTGACCAGACCTCTTCTATGATAGATCTGCGATGCCAGTGCGCCAGCCCAGTTTTGCACCCGCGCTGATCCTGTTTAGGCGAATTTGTTCTAACAGCCAACCTTCCAGATGACTCCAGACTTGGCTGTTAGCATTGTTGAGGTCGCCATC
>APFE030527225.1:29702-39973 GCA_000404065.3 Pinus taeda
AGTTGAATATGATGAAATGTGGCGACTCACCTCCTTATTTACAGATGTTGCGATTAATGCATATGCTTTGTTGTTCTTGTTTTCCCAAATGGCGAGCTCTTTGTCTGAGGTAGGCTTTTCTGGGTCACTAACTCCTTCTCCGACACACACTCCTTTCCACAACTCATTGAAGATGAGGGTGTGTTGTATCATCCGGGACCAATCAGGATAGTTCTCCTTGCGAGTGAGAACTATTCCCACCATAGAAATGATTGAATGCATTCTGTAAAAAAAAAATTACTTCTGCTGATAGAGAAATAATATATATGTTATACCTTCCACTTCTCAAGCATATAACATATTGCCATGAAATTAATAAAATTTCATTCCACGCTCACCCCATCAATGAAACAGCATCATTTGAAAATGTATTTGACATCATTCACCATACAATAAATTCACACCTCTGTATATTGACCAGTGCAATATGTAAACAAGAATTATTTCATCACATCTGCTGCACTAAAAAAACCACTGTATATTGACCAATGCAATATGTAGACAAGAATTATTTCATCACATCTGCTGCACTAAAAAACCACTGTATATTGACCAATGCAATATGTAGACAAGAATTATTTCAATCATTCAACAACAATATTTGTAATGAATGCATTGAAGTAGTAGAATTGGTAGAGCATGAACAGTAACAGAACCCCGATATTACCAACCATACAATCCAAGTCCAACCGTTATACGCAACATATGACAATATATCCGCGTCACCTATGTAATCCTCCTTATATATATCTCCAAAGATTGGGCAGGAAATCCTACTGCTCCGTAGTAAGTCTGAATTATTTTTCAAGAAAACAGTCTGGTGATTATCAGCATTAAACAAAAAACAGGCATAAAACACTCCCCAAAGGTACCAGAAAAGAAGAGCTTAGGCCTCAGAATCGACACTTTCAAAGAAGACATGGGTAAGGACGATCCCGTAGATATAGTGTAAGACGACTCCGTGGCTTCTTCTTCAAGAATTTCAGAGCATTTTTCCTTCAACTGAATTGACGAGAAGTGTAATTAATCACTAGCGAAGGAGAGAGGCACATAGGAAACTAATCATGGGACGCGCTCCTTGTTGTGGTGATCATGAACAACTCAAGAGAGGACCTTGGACGCGCGAAGAGGACCAGAACCCCAATATTAAACACTATTGCTCAGGTTGCAAAGCTCGGAATCGCCTTGTCGACCGAGCAAATGAGGGATATCGAGCAGGAATGGAACCAATGGTGGTTACCCTATCGGGAGCTGGAATGATCTAGAGTGTTGATGGGACAGGCGTTAAACATTCAGGCATTCAAGTGTCTTTGTCAGGCATTAAACATTTAGGCATTAAAACATTGCTCAACGCAGTTTTTCAATACAATACATACCAGCTTTCTCCTTCAGGCGTTAACCAGACAGATGCTTTCAGGCAAAGGCAGCAGATTATGGGACAGAGGAGTTACAAGGCACGGCTAAAAAAAGAACCTGGGACCTGTGCTTTGGTACCATGTCAGGCCAGGAGTAACTCCTGAAAAACTGATTCGATACTTTCATTAGGTAGCTATTGTTATATACACATGAATGTGACTGATCAGTTCATCTTCTTGATGACTGTTCACATTCCAGAAGATTAGGTGTCAACAGATTGCATCTAGATTTTGCTCAAATGCAGAAGGCTCTTCTTTGAAAGTTGTTCTTCTCTCAGTTCTCGCCCGATTTCGTTTAGCAATCAGGTTTGCCTCTACGCTAACAACTATATTCTGCATGTCTGCTAAGCTTAGAGGGGCTCTTTCCCTCAACTGATATGCCATGTTAGAATCAAATCCATTAGGGAATTTAATCAAGGCTAAATCAGGTGGAGGTCTAAGGTTCTGAGGAATAGCATATAGACATTAATGAACCTGGCACAATAGTCTTGAACAGTTTCTTGTGGGCCCCTTTTCAAGTTGTCATATTCAGTTAAAATGTGTAAAGGGTCTTTCTTATTTTCCCATATGTTTAAGAAGGATTGATAAAGGGCTTCTTGATTAGCTATAGAATTCACAACAAGTGCTCTAAACCAAGTGCTTAAATCACCAGTTAGACTTTGGACAAAGGTCTTCATTCTCACATCATCATCATCAATTTCATAGTTCTCAAAATAATCTTGCATTTTCTTGGTGTGTTGTTGAGTTGTATAGGAGCCAGTACCATCAAAGTAGGTGATTTTGCTTTGGTAGTCTTAAGGCATAGCCCCTGGATTTGCAGGCAACTGCAAGGGAGCATAACGGTTTGCCATATTTACAGGCATAAATGGGACAGTAGGAAGGAATAAGATGGCCGGAACAACAGGGACAGGGGTGAAAATATGAGCGGTGGATGGGGGAGTGGAGAGAATACTTTGAGGTGTGGATGAAGAGCTTGGAGAAGTTGTAGTGTTGACAGAAAGGACTACTCCTCTCCCAGGGGTAAGCTCAAATTTTGTAAGGTTTTGCTGAAGTATACCAAGGTTTAAATCAGCATATTCTAGACTTTCTTGTCTCCTAAGGGTCTTAGAGATCAAGTTAGGATTTTCAAAAATAGCTGGAGGATTAGGATCTGGATTTGATCTGGTGTAACGAGTTTTCTTTTTTGGAGCCAGCTTCTAAGTTTTTTTTTGGTATTTTCTGGAATTTTTTTGAAGATTATAAATTTTCGCAATATTTTGAAGGAAGCTTTTTCTCTTGAAATATAGAATATAGATAGCTTTGAAGTTTCCTTAAAATATGTTAAAGACAAGGAGACTGATCAAATCTTTGGGATAGATGTTTAGAGCCTAAAACTAAATTGGAGATTGACCGAAGCAGCATTTATTTACTCCTGTAAATGCACATCAAAATAGTTTCAAAGGCTACCTGGCTAACTTGAGTCTCCATATATAGCTTTAGAAAATATACAGCAGTAAGAAACAGTCGTTCAGTTCCCCAGCGGAGTCGCCAATGATGTTATGACTCAGGTTGTTCCCTAGGAGAGCTCAAAATAAGGGAATACAGCCGAGGTAACCACTAACCAGTCTTTTAGCTGCAGATTCTAGCCAATCTGCAACCAGAGAGGGCTCTCTCTTTGTGATTTAGATTTGTTTGATTATATGCCAGGCTAGTTATGAAGCACAAGTTTTGTTTGGTGTTTGGAAAGTGACACTCAGTAGAAATGAGCTGCAAAGTGTGGGAAGTTCAGTCCATTGGGTTAATGGAGTCAATGAAGAATAACTTCTGGTTATGGTTTCTTCGGCAAAAGGAAGGACTACAGAGCAAGATAATTACCCATGGAACAATATTTGAGTTGGAATTTAAGATGAATGGGGTCAAGGAATGAAAGGCCATTAAGAATCTTTCATTCAGCTAACAGAGGGAAAAGTGAAAGAATATCATCAAGGAGTAGTTAGAATTCCTTAACTATATTCAGAGTGTAAGACCAGGGAGACAGGAGCAATCAAGAATTCCTGCCTAAGCTAGTTTCTGTAAAAAAACATAAAAAAATTGACAGGAATTGAACACAGAGTACAGCAAAGTAAATTCTGAGTTATTATTTTTTCCTGTAATTTAGAATATGATATATAGATGATAGTTAACACATAGAAACAGTAAAGTGAGAGTTAAAAAGACTTATTGATCCATAAGGTAGCACAAGAATTCTGCAACATATTCTTTTGTCAATAATGCCATAACCAGCAAGTTCATCAGCAAAGCATTCCAACAATCTTTATTCTGAAGAGTTCTTGAAGAAATTACAACATAGGTCCAAAATGATATTCACCAACCAACCACAATACATATCTTGAGGAGGTATTTGTAAAAGAGTTTACAAAATATCCCGTAGGAAAATATCAAGTAATAAATTCATCCATATACTTTGGCAAGGGCAATAACTGATATGGAAAATCGCGCAAAAATGAATGAAGGAATAACTATGTTGTACTGGCTGCCTTAGGTGTCCCATTATTATTGACTTTTTGGCTTAAGTAGTCGGCTGATGGCTGCTTCTCTTATTTGCGTTCTTGAAGTGTTGTCACTTGACACCTGTGCCTGAGTTTGTCTCAACACTTTTAGCGCAAATTCCATCCTTTGTCAATTTGATTTTCTGATAGGAGACCCATACCTTGCAATTTACTTTTAATGCAGACAATTTAAAAAAAGAGAATCAAACTACCTTGGCAAGACCTCAAGCATGCTCTGCCACCATGATCTGTTGGTAACTGATGTTTTTATTCATTTTAATTAATATCTCATCAGCTTTAGTATACCTGTAATAATTTGGCTGGACTTCAAAGAGATGTGCTATCTCATGTTCAATGTAAAACAAATTTTCTAATTTGTCATATAAACTTTGTCTAGAAGGAGGTACTGTTTCTTCTGAAATGCTTGATGATGTTGTAATTTGATTCGTAACATAGGTATTTAGCCTGTGAGCATACTGTTCATGTTTTAACAACCTCCCATTGCTGGTGAATAAGTTAGGTAACCCTTTGCTCTGCAACACTGCAAACTTTTGTCTGAAGGCATTTACTTCTATCTGCATTTCTTGGCACTTTCTTTCTATAGTTTGTACAAAATTCCTCATGGTCAGCACCTTTTTCACTCTCAAAATAATGTTTGTTCTATTTTGAATATCTAGAGCTGCTAGTTGCTCACTGGTATGAGTATTCAAAAAATGAATTAGTTGATTGGCTTGCTCGGGCTTGTTTGCCAATAATGCTCTCGCTTTTTGAGTCTCATATTGAACTAACCCTATCAATTCAATCTGGTCAAAAATAGTCTGTATTGATGCCCATTGATCAGTAATGGACTGGCCAATTTTATCCCACAAAATAGTTTTGATTTCTGTTAGAGTTTTGTGAAGAGTGAGGTCCTTTTCCAAGGCTTTTATTTTATTTTCTAGGGCCTTCACTTCTCTTGTCTTTTCAGCCACAGCCATTTTTTATTTGTCATAATTCACCTCAATCTTCGCCAGTTTTTCCTTGGCTTCTTTTAATTCTTCCATTTGGAGTTCCAAAGCCTTTATTTCTTTTATCATATCTTCTATGCTCAAGCTGGTGTGGAGTTCCAAGGAAGGTATGTTTTGATGGTCATTTCGGTATCTTTTCATGAAAACTCAAAAGCCTTTTGCATGGGAAACTTAGATAATAATAAGAACTTATAACAAAACACGAGAAATTAATAAGAAGCACTGATAAACGTCGTTTCTATGTGCAGGAGGGTGAAGAAGCGAAAGGTGGCCATCCAAAAAGTAAAGATAAAGACGAGCTAACTGTTGTTCCTGTGACGGGAGACTGGAAGCGAACCAGATCGACACGGATCAGCCCAAAACAGGACGCGGAGATACCAGTGCGGAACAGAAGAAGGAAGAAGTAACGCAGCATTAATGATTCTGCGTATCCCTCAGGATCTTAGATCCTGAGGGATCGCTGTTTTAACCTATTTCTGTATCTAGATGTCTCTGTCGTCCCTCTTATAAAAAGGGATAGCACTGTTGGTTATGGGGGTAATTTCTGGAAAGGGTGTAATTTCTTTGAAAAAAGATCTGGACTATGATCTTTATGTTCTGTTGAAGACTTGAGTTTCTGTTTTTTTATTGCATGCTTTAATACAGACTTGTTCACTTTTTATCTTTGAGCCTGGATTCATCTTAAGCGGTGTACCCCTGGAGGCTAAGGGCCCGGCCCTGGAGGACACTTGCTCTTGTATCATTACGCTTGGTTTCCGTGAGGTTTGTTCATAAAAGTAATCTGGTAATCTGCTGTGTTTTGAGAATATTCTATTATATGCTTCATTGTGATTAAGTCATTTCGTGTTCTTGAACTTTATATCGATGCTATGTTATTTTATCAATTCTTTAAATATTGATTAATTCCTACAGGACACTGTTACTTTATTACAGAATTCTTCACGATTGTATTTTACATCATAACAAGTCATCTGGAAAATTCTGTTTCACATGGTTATTGAACGTGACTATTCTTTATGATGAGATGCAGTCGTATGTGTTTTAACAGAAGCAGATTAAGTATGGTGTGTTTCTAAGGTTCTATAGTATTGTTCTATCATTGAGAGATTGATGTTTTGATTGGCATGATTAAATAGACTTGCAGCCTAAAGGACTCGGTTATTTTTTATTTTACTTGTTGTTCCATTTATTTGTTGTTTCATTTATTTGTTGTTCCATTTACTTGTTGTTCCATTTCCAGATTGCTAATTTGTTGTTTCTTGAGGACAGACTTAGGCTGTAGTGGGCCCCAGCATCTGCTACCTGGCTCCCATACCTCTGATCTGCCCCCATCAGCTATGAAAGGGATGTGTTATTGCTACCAAGCCCTTGGCTGATGTGTTGTTCCATTTCATTATCATTTCTTTTATCGGTTGTTTCATTTATAATCATTAAGAACAATCCCAGGTTGTAGCGAGCCCAGCATCTACTATTCGGCTCCCAAACCTCTGATCTATTCTCATCAGTTATGAAAAGGATGGGTTAATGCTGTCGAACCTTTGACTGATGTAATACTTGGTGTGATTTGGTCTTTTGAAGTAGTTAAGTTGTAGGTTTGCATTACTTTACTTGCATAGCTTTTGAATAGCTGTACTACAAGCATTACTCTGGCAAATGCTAGCCTCAGACCGAGACAGCCTTTGAAATAACCAGATGATCCCAGATTGACATATTAATGTAAGGTAACTAGAGGTGAAAGAGACCCTTGTTATAGCTCTACATTTTGGCGTCGTTGTCGGGGAAGGAGTGTAGCCATTTGTCTTTTCCAGGTTAGTGTACGAACCTGCTAGGAAAGAATTGGGTTTTGAAAACGGAAGGTAAGAACCTACGTGCGGAGCATGTAAAAGCCCTGCTCCTTTGCTCGCTTTCCTGTAGATTTGTTGTTATCTGCTTAAAACTTGGTAGTTAAATTGAGTGCATCACTAAGCAGAAAAAGCTAGAGAAAAATCCCAGACCGTTACAAAAACCAGAAAAAGCTAAGGGACCGGTGACCCTTGGTCGATCAACATACATAGACGAAATCTATAAGAAAGCCAAATCTCAGCCTTCAGTAGGACCCAGGAAAGTTACTTCCAAACAACCTACTAGTTCCCTTCGGGCCTCAGGCTCACCATCTGAAGCCTTTGCTGAGGTGCATAGTCAGACTGACGAACAGGAGTTTCAAGAAATTGAAAATTCTATTCCTGAACGACTGCAGGAAGGGAACCTAAGTAATCTTTGTGAAGGAGAAGGGGAAACAGGGGAAATTGGAGAGCCAAGATCTTCTCTTAGGATAACTCAGCCATTAAGTAGCCCCGACAAGGGGAGTGCGGTAAAAATTATTATTGAAGACACCCTATTTCCTCAGACAGAAAATCCAGATAGAGGAAGTGCTATTAAAATAGTTCCTGTTAAAAACATTCCTCCTCAACCTAGGAATACCCTCTTAGATATTCCGGAAGGGTATTGGCATATATTTGATCCAATGGCTCAAAATCCGCCAAACACCCAAACTTCTACATTACAATACCCCATAGTGGATTCCGTAGCAAATGCTCCCATGAAAGCAATCCCCCTTCAACACATTCCTACATTTCACGAACTCACATCAGAAGACACCGATGCATTCTTATTCGAATTTGATGTGCTATGCAGGGGGTATGATTACACCACTGACCCCCAGAAACTCAAATTGTTCCCCTCCACTTTGAAAGGGGCAGCTTTAAGATGGTTTATAGGATTAGGTGGTGGAGTTATAAATAACTGGGAACAAATGAAAGTCTTTCCTAAAGAAATATCAAGATTATTGTAGGTCTAGAGAACTAAAAGATGAAATATTCCAGATGATAGCTAGAACTAATGAAACATTAGAAGAATACATGGAACGTTTCCAGTATAATCTGCAAAGATCCCCTTATGCATCGTTGCCTTTACCTGATAATGTGTTGAAAACAACATTAATAAGGGGCATGAAAGAACAGTGGATCAAAACATTAAACATTATGGGGAAAGGGGATATATATCAGGAAAGTTTCGCTGACATAATTGATTTATGTATCAGGAGTTCGAGAGGCAGTACACGAATCAAACCAGCAGAACATGATCGATTTGCACGGGAAAACAAAATTTCATCCGAAGGAGTAACACGTGTGGAAATTGGGAATTTATTTGAAAATTTTAAAACTGATATACTAGGAACACTGACTACACAATTGGACGTTTTGCAGGCTAAGCAGAAACAAATGGAGGCAGAAAAAAATTTAGCAATCTTCTGCCCCAGGTGCAGGAAGAAGCATAGCCATAAGGAGTGTCCATTAGATACAGTTCAGACATGCGCCATTTGTACAAGGGATCACTCTATAGAAAGTTGTCCCTCATTACCTGGACTTAAAGCGGTATATAAGGAAGCAGAAGAAGAACCAGAGGCAGTCTATCTACTTAACCAGCGTCGTCAGTGGCAACCACGACAAACTGGTATGTTTTCAGACCCAGCTTCTTCTTTTCAGTATCTGCAGTACAATACTCAACAGTATAATACATGGCAAAGTCAGTTTCAACCCCCTTTTCCAAATTGGTCATCACACTCGTACCCTTCTGCAAACCCGTGGCTAAATCCGACAAGCCAATCTGGCTGGTCGAATCCTCCTTATCCCCCACCATACTAGTAGAACAACCCATATCCACCGCAATGGACTCCCCCCACTTCACAAAGTTCAGTCTGGCAGAATAACTGGCAGAGACCAACACAGCAACCAGTAGGAAACATTCATTTCCCTCAACCTACATTGCCAGCTTTACAGAAAAACCCCAAATCTAATCTCAGACCCCAACTCCCAGCCCAGCCCAATCCTAATCCAAATAACAGACCGATCCAAGCACTCCAAATTTTAGAAACACTAGAAGAAGGACCCGATCTGAGGGAGTGCAATGATCTGTAGCTAAGATCTAGGCGTATTATTCAAACAGAGGGAAACAAAACAGTTCAGATTGAAGATCAGTTACCTAGAGAACAGTTGTTACAAGAAGAGGATGAAAACATACAACAAACTCAGAATAAAACAACTACATCCTCTCCTTCGTTCCCAGAACGTTTAGTTATACTGCGACCTATACACCAACCTAATTTTGACATTCTGGGAGAATTACAAAATTTGTACATAAAAATTCCGTTCCTTCAGGCCATTCAGGATATCCCGATATACACTAAAACTATCAAGGAATTGTGCATAAAAAGACCGAGAAGGAATGTAATAGATAATCCAAGAGTTCAAGTAGTCGGTACTTTATCTGACCTATTATCAGGAAAGGAAACACCTATTAAGTATGAAGACCCAGGTAACCCAATAGTAACTGTTCAAATTTATGGCAAAACCTTAACCAATGCTTTAGTTGACCTTGGAGCTGCAATTAATATATTGACCACGTCTACTTGCCAAAAATTAGGAATTACATCTGCAGAACCCACTTCAACTTTGCTGGAACTGGTTGATCGATCTGTGGTTAGACCAGAAGGCATACTGCATGATGTTATGGTTTCAGTTGATTCCTGGGAATACCCAACTAATTTTCTGATAATAAACCTTAAAACCCGACTAGATGGACATCCATTGGTCTTAGGAAGGCCTTGGCTCACTACCGCTGATGCCTATATTGGTTGTCGGCAAGGAAACATGATCATAACTAATGGGGCAGATATTAAGAACTTAGTACTATATCCCCCAGCACAGCCAAGCATCACAATAGTCAAGACTAATAGGCACCCTGTATCATATCTTACTGACAACATTAGATCTCCATTAACTATACAAGAGGCACTAGAGTTTAAAAATCAAACAGAAGATGATGCCATCAATAATTTTATTAGTCAAACTGAACCCACATCTCGTACCTAGTGTCATATGATAAAAGCAGCATTTGATAACGAAATAGAAGAAGAACCTCTAAAAGATGTGCATGACCATTGTTATGAAACCAGCTCAAGAAAAGATAGAAAAGATAGATCAACGCCTTAGAATTCAGCCTCTTCGAGGCGGCAACCTCCTTTACATTACATAAATGAACAATTCTTGGATGATTCAAATGATAAAACCTCCTTTCTATATATAGGAGTCTAAGGAGTCACATAACGTAGCCGACCTAACAATAATAATATAAAGCCACAAAAATAACAATAGAGGGATTCTATGGGGCATAGTAATAACAATATGGGGACAATAGGGGCACAATAATATTAATAAGGGGTACAAATACAATAGTAATGGGGT
>APFE030527245.1:0-15491 GCA_000404065.3 Pinus taeda
TGTACTGATTATGTCACAAAGTGGGCTGAAGCAAAAGCACTGGTTAGAGCCACCGAACACACAGTTGTCAATTTCCTTTTTGAAGAGATTTTTGTCAGGTATGGAGTGGCAAGGGAGATAGTGACTGATCAAGGTACCCAATTCACCTCAAAGTTAGTAAAGGACATCACAGACAAATACCAAATCAAGCATAGGAGAAGCACACCTTACCATCCACAGGCCAATGGGCAGGTGGAATCCACAAACAATACTTTGGAAGGTATCATTACTAAAACTGTTGCAATGAACAGGAAGAATTGGGAAGAGAAGCTCAAAGATGCACTCTGGGCTTACAGAATCACATGGAAGGATACTACAGGATTTACACCATACTAGTTGGTGTACGACAGAGAGGTAATGCTTCCTATTGAGTTTCAAATACATACTTTTAAACTGGCTGCAAATTTGCAAATTGACTTGGACCAAGCACAAAAAGAAAGAATTCAGCAATTGAACTAGCTGGATGAAATGAGGCAGCAAGCAGAGGAAACCACCATCCTCATGCAAAAGCAAAGGAAGCAATGGCATGATGCACATATCAAGAAGAAGTAGTTCAAGGAAGGTGACTGGGCTCTACTTTTTGACTCTAAGTTTAGAGATCATAAAGCCAAGTTTACCACCCATTGGATGGGCCCCTACCAAATTGTTCAGGTTTATGACAATGGATCAGTGAAGCTCACAACTATTGATGGAGAAGGTCATTCCTTTACTGTCAATGGTCATCGCCTGAAACTTTATACTAAGCCCATCAGCAAGCAAGATTTTCTACACACAGTTTCTCAACAAAGTGAGGTTGAGATACTGCAGCCCTCAGCTGCAGTCTCTCTGCCTTAGTTTATTTTCTTTCAATTTTAAAAAAAATTTACAAAAAATAAATAAATTTACAAAAAAAAAAACAAAAAAACAAAAAAAAAACAAAACAAAACAAAACATAAAAAAAAAAATTAATAAATGGGTTAGATGTGAAAACCAGTTTCTGGCACAATCTAACCTCGAATTCCTACTTGAAAACCAATTCGTTGGCGGGTACGAATTCTCTTTCTTTTTCACTGTTTCATGTTTCAGTTGAATATTGACTTGAGGACAAGTCAAAAAATTTTGTGGGGTGGGGAGAGGAGCATCAGTATTCTTATTTTCTTATCTCTCCATTGTATAATTTTTTTTATCATTGTAAATTTTCCAAGCAGTTGTTCCACCATTCCAGACATCAATGAATAAGCTGTCTTGTCATTGTTTTATATCAGAGGGACCTGGTTATAAATATCATGCAGGGGGACCTGTTCTGTCCAAGAAGACCATACTACCAGCACCAGCAGTAGTATCAGCAGTAAGGGACCTGTTTAGACACACAAAAGGGACCTGTTAGGAGATTGATACTTCAAAAGAAAATTACTTCAATACAGCTTCAGCAAGTTTCTACAAAGGCAGGATCAAGACTTCATCAAGCACCCAAGCTCAGCAGCACCTGCATGCATACAAAGAATTGCATGAACATCTTCAGCACTGCAGAGGGACCTGTTGCATTCAAACATACCTCAAGGGACCTATTATGAACAGCAAAGAAAATCAAACGACAGTCAAAAGTTAGCTCTACTCAGCATGTCAATGCAACATCAGTCAAACAGTGTAATACATTCCTTGTTTTTAACACTTAATTTCTTAGATTAATTTTTATGTTAATTCTAATAGCTATCACAGTTATGATTAATTCCAAGGGCACATTTTCCCATCCTCCCTTATTCCCCTAATTCTTTCCTACTCCAACCTATTCCCTACTTTTAAAAATTCATTCACCCCTCACTCCAATATTCCCTAAGCATCCTACAGCCATCTACCGCCATATCAACCTCCTAAATCTACACCTCTAATTGGATGAGTACCAACAGGACACGTGGTGATATTTTTGAAAAAAAAATTAATAAAAAATAAAAAGGGTAATTATATCAAGGCAAGAGACAGTAGGCCTATTTATTATTTTGCATGGGCTGAATGATGACTTCACCACCCGACGTACATACACCTCTCAGCGCTCCTATCATAATATTTATGCAAGTGATACTATCATTATTCCTCTGTTTTTAAAACTGAATACATTCTGAACCGAGCTTCATGAACAAAGGAGAAGAAAATGGTCATTTCACTCATTCTCAGGATTGTATACGTTGGTGTATAACTCCATTTGCATACGCTTGTGTATAACTCTGTGGCCTCCACAGCAAGGACCAAGAGCAGAGAACACATCCGGTTTCGAATCTCACCAAGCTACACAACAAGCCGACCCAGCATTACAGTGAACATTAAAGGAGCGACTGTATCAGGTAATAAACTCAAACTTCCTTGTTAAATTTGCAAGATAGGAAGCTCGACCCTCTGCCAAGATGAAAAATAGTGTCGAGCCAAATGTGTTTGATAGCTCTCAGTACCACGAAGACTGTATTTCGATTCTGAGGGAAATACAGTGGCTACCCTTTTTGGAAAAATTCCATGGAAGCAATGAAGAAGTTGCCAAGCAATTTGCCTTCACATTTAATGGGGAGAAAGCCCTGATAGGCACTTTATCATTCAGAGTTTCAGAGGACACCATTGCCCAAGAAATAGGGGTTAGCCCAGAGGGAGAAAAGTACTTTAAAACCAAACAATTCAAAGAAAAATCGTGGACCCAATTCATGTCCAGGTCCCGAGTCTCAGCGGTCAACTGGAAGAAAGGCGTTCCAAGAAGTTGGTTAGTGCATCCTTGGGACGAAATGGTTTACATACTTAAAAGTTTGTAACCTGTGAGGGCTGCTACAACATTGTTTATTTGTATCACATCAAGTTGTTGCTACACATAAAGAAACAATGTGTCATCAGTCTACCATATTTCTTATTACAGAGCCTAACCAAGATGTCCAAAACCATCCAGAAGCAGAAAGGAAACGAGACAAACGCTTATACCCATTTTGTTTAATCAAATCTCATTGAAGATGAATTCAAGAAGGGAAACATGGAAGGTTCTTAGCTGCCAACAAATTAGGGATGAGGAAGGCCAAAGAGGAATCACAAGAAAACTCAGGGTTTATGAAAGACATTGATGAGGAGATTCCAGCATCATCCAGAGCTAACAAGATACCCCCACTTGTGAGCAGCATAAGGACCAGACAAATGAGAAAGGAGGATGCAAAAAGGGCAGAACAAGACAAAGTCTTCACCACTTACTCAAGAAGAACAAGAAGGGCATCGAAAGTTCAGTTGCAAGAAGATCAACCCGAATCTAATGCACCTATACAAATGGATATTCAGAGCAGTGATCATTCACCACCAGGGCCAGGAGCCGATGTAGATATTGAAAGCCATTCAGCCCCAGGAGCTGATATAGAGGTCGAGAGTAATAACAAACAGGAAAGAGGGTCACCACCTCCCAATAAGAAGCATAAGAAATTAGAAAGACAAATCGAAAAATTAAAGGAGGAGCTCATGGAGGCCAACATGCTAGAGAAAGTTATTAAAAAGGAAAATGAAATGCTCCGTACACAGAGCAAAGAAATTCAAAAGAAAAATGAAAAGTTAAAGGAGCGGGTTAATGAGCTGGAGGTTGAGCAGACAGACATTTGCAAGTGGGCCACCAAGTGGTACAACCAAAAGAAGACCCTCAAGGAAAAGTACAAAATACTGAAGCAAGAGCTCCATGACCTGAAAGATGCCCAGGTGAAGAAGAACGTAGACACATTGCTCAAGGTAGCAGAGGTACAGGCAGGGACCGAGTTTAAAGGAAGCACTTCAGGGTTAGCATGAAGACATGCTAAGTCATTAAGTCGGGGAGAGATGTTGGTACCATTTTATGACCTCTTTTTCCCTCCCAAAACATGACCATTACCTACCTCTTTTCATCATTTATCCCTCAAATGCCTTGTAAATTGATTAATTAATAGTTTTATAGTTGTAGAATTACATTTAAGTTGATTTAAGGGTTTTGTGTTAATAAATTAGGATTTTTGGGCAAAATAAATATAGGAAGTCTCAACAACCTGTAAATGGCTTATCGTTTGACATGTGGCATGACAGCCAGGCCAGAGCGAAAGGTATGGGCAAAAAGTGGAATGTCCAAGCATGTACAAGCACCTATCCTGCAACGGAAACAACCCTCCTACATGCGCGGTCAACGCCTGGTCAACTATGGCATGTTGGCACAAAGGCAGCAACAGCACACAGTTACAGTCAATCCGATTTTTAGTTGTTTCCTTGTTTTTATGTGCGTAAGCTAGGATAGGAACATCTTTGCGTTTTTGTAAAAGCAGCAACAACCGCCCATGGATGAACATCCATTTTTCAAGGGATGTGAACCGTATGTAATTATAAGGCCGAACCTGGTTATAAGTTAGTTTACCTTTATGTTTTACATTTACATTTCTTGTCACCTCAGAACAAAGCTTTGATTTAATACAAGACTGCATTATAATCTCCGTGCGTTGTTTTAATACTGTGATCGTGGAATAACAATCTCAGTGTACCAAGAATGCGGACGGGCCCTGCGTGCATGGTATACCGATATCATTTTGATTGCATTTACATTGTTATTTTAATTACGTTTTACAGTCAGAGCATTTGATTGATATTTGAAACCGATATATATATGCACAGGGATTTAATTGATGTTTACATTTGTGTTTATGAATGCGCTGTTATATGTCTATGCATGCGCTTGAATAGGCCATCATCTAGATTGTGAATCATACCCTGTAAGGGGTTCGATCCAGGGTTGCTTTATAACGCACTGTTATGGACTGTACGCTTATGATTTTTACTTTGCATGCTTGTAATAAATGTTTATGACTGTTGGGTACCATTAAACAAGGGTTTCATGTTTGGTGTCTCTGTAAGGGGACCGAAACCTTTAAATACAGTGATACACAACATGTTATGAGTTGCATCTTAGCTGATAATGACACATAGTTTGATGCTTAATTAAAGATTTGATTGATAGTTTAATATTAGATTAAGTCACAGCATTGTAATTAGGAAGAATAGGCCTAGACTAGATCCTTTATGTTTATATATTTTAGGCACACGCCTCTAAGTATATGCACCCTGGTCGATAATAAGTTTAGCCCCGTCTAGCACCCTAGATAGGACACTACAATGCCCTATTAGGGTTCTAAAAATCTACACATAACCTTATTTCCCTGTCCTTTTTCGAAACTAGAACTAATTTTTCCACCCACTCTGAATACCTTAGAGGCACTATGATTTTAGCTTGTAGAATATTCCTCACTTCCTTTTCAATAGAGGGGAGTAAGAGAGGATTAATCTGCCTGAGCTTCTGTTTATTGGGTTGCATTCCATTTTTTAAAGGAATCTTATGTCGTATAATGAGTGTCAAATGTCTTCAAATCATCATAAGACCAAGAAAAACATCTTTATATACTTTGAAGATATTTAAATACCTTTTTAATATTGCAAGGGAATTCACTTTGATAATTTGACCATCTGGGGTTCATCCTCTGAGTCAATATTGTAGTCTTATACCCATTTGTCCATCCCTGGCGTTGTTGGCTTGGAGGCTACATCATTATTGTTAAACAATATCTCAAGCAGAACTAGACCATGAGGGATGGTATTCCCCTTCAGTTGCAGAATTTTGTGCCCAACAATTGTGTCTTTCCATGAGGTTCAACCTTGGTTTGCCACTTTCTCTTCTTCTTGGTCAATAATTGATCTAGAAAATTCCCCAACTACTTCTATAAAGAGTTTGATCTGCTTGTCATCCTCGAACACCTTCCAATGCTTAACATTATCAAATATAGAGGGTCTATGCCTAACTACCACCTCATACATGAGAAGCGAGTTTTGAGAAGTTTTGAAGTGGCTTGCTTCTATAGAAAGGGAATTAGCCATTATGTTTCCTTCCATGGGCATAAATTGTACATTAAAAACCAAAAAGAAATTGTCTATTAAGTCCCATACCTCATTCCTGTAAGTCCTCAATCTGGGGTGCTTAGCCTGGCATTGATTTCTTATTTGCTTCATAACTAGCTCAAAATCCCCATATACAATCATGCAATCAATATTCGTGTTCCTTGTTTTTTGCAGCCCAAGAAGCAATGCTTCATATTCTGCCACATTATTAGTTGCTTTAAATTCCAGCTTAAATGAAAGCGGGATTAGACTACTCTCCGGGGATACCAACAATACCTCTGCTCTATTTCCTTCTTTTGAATTGGACCCATCAAAGTATAATTTCCATACTTTTCTTTTATCTTTGTGTTGATCATCTAACTGGACCGCTAGATGTACTTGTGTTTCTTCTAACATGATCTCATCTTCTTCTAGTAGAAGACAAGAAAGATCACTCTCTTTCCTATATACAAGGGAATTCTTTGAGCCCCCAGCTCTGGCCATTGTTTTTACAAACCCTTACTCTCTATACAACTTCCTTCTTTCACCTCCAAAGGTGGGAATGGTGGCATAAGTCATATCTAACTTGACAGAACCCCCCACTTTGGAAGCCTAGGACCTAGATAGGAGCATGCCAAATCATGCAGGGATATCGGCTACCACTATATCCGTTACTACACTCTTTATAGGAATTTGAGCCAGATTGACTACCAGGTCTTCTATCATTCCCAAACATTTTACTCTGTTAGAGTCGAAGGAGTAGAGGTCCTTGTAGGGTCTAGTGATTTGTAAACCAAGTTGCTCCATCACAGTTAAGGGCATGAGGTTATGTGAGGCTCTAGAGTCTAGCATATAGTTATGAAGGAGGAGGTCATGAATCACAAGGGTCATATAGAAGGGTGCAGTGGAAGGATCTAGCTCTTCAACATAAGGTCCAAAAATGACCATGGGCCTTTCCTCTTGAAGGTTTAAAAAATGATGGGATGGTGCAGAGGTGGTTGGAAGTATGAAATGAGAGACTTGGGCTTTATAAGTGGGTTGTTTTAGGAGTTTGATTAGAGTCCCCTCTAAATATTGAAGATAGATTGGCCTTTCTCCATGCCCATAGATTTTATTTGTTCTCTTTCTTTTTCATAGGTAGCATTCACTGGATCAGGTGGCTTCTCCTCTATGTCTTCTTCAGATCTATTTCCTTCCCTAATTAAAGGGGCTTTTACTTTGGATGTGTCAGGGCCTAGCTTCCCTTTCCATTTTTTAGGGGATATGCGAGTATCTTGGGGAGAAACACCCTCTTGTTGGTCTGGTTCCCTTGACCTCTTTCTAGAGCATCTAAGATCATACCTCCAGTGTAGCTGTGCTTGCATGAAATTTGCGAATTGTTTGCAATAGTCACCTATTTCCTCCTCATTTATTATTGCCTCCCTATCATGGCGCATCTCGTGATGAATTATGTTTTCTTGTTCCCCTTTGGAGAAGGAAGAGTGCAAGTTACCCTGCATCTCATGGGTGTCTTGTAGTTGTTCATCTGGGTCATCTTCTATGTATAATGGAGGAGGGATCTAATCAAGATGATATTTTATTTCCATTTGTAGTATTTGCAAATGTGGCCTTCTGTATTATGGATTATAGCCTCGATTCAGGCCTTGGGCATTCTGTTTATGGAGACTTTTGTTCTCTAGCTCAAGTTTCACCAATTTGTGTGATAAATTTTTAATTAGATTATCCATTTCTTACCACTTTAGTTCTTGTGATTCTTTCGCCTCACTAGAGGATGATATTTCCTCTTTCCCATTTTTCTTTTTGACAGGATCAATCTTTCCTCTTGACTTCCCTACAGAAGTGAAATTTGCCTCTACCTCGAGAGAATCAACATGGAGTTGATCCAACGTGCGAGAATTCCTCTCTCTAATAGTAAAACCAAATTCTGACTCAAATTCTCCCACAAATAGCACACGGACAATAGTCTGAGGAGGTTTTATCTCCACAGGCAAGTTGTTATACTGCTTGTTGGACCTTTTTATAAGTTCTGAGATATCTTCGTCTGGTTTCTTATTTATACCATAAAATTTTGTGAGGACATATTCATGATCTCTCTTTTCACCCCACTTCTATGTGAAATAGCTTTCAAGCTCTTCCCAGGTGGTAATGGAAGCAATAGGCAAGGTCTTGAAGCATTTTCTGGCTTTTCCATTGAGGGAGTGAACAAAAATCCTCAAGACAACATCTAATTGTTCCACATTTAGATTCTCTACAAAGACACAGAAGGTTTCGATATGTCTTTGTGCTGTGGTCTCATCCTCCCCATTGAACCTAGGTAAAAGTTTGAGGTAGTCCTGAGGCATGGCACTCAGGGGTTGAGGCAATTCTAGAGGAGCATACTTATTTAGTAA
Source organism: Pinus taeda (assembly GCA_000404065.3). Lineage (NCBI taxonomy): Eukaryota > Viridiplantae > Streptophyta > Pinopsida > Pinales > Pinaceae > Pinus > Pinus taeda. The sequence goes on from APFE030527245.1 coordinate 8,301, forward strand.
GAATCTCGGGACTGCCATCTGTATTAATGGGGGAGGAGTGAGATATACCAAAGGTGCTTGAGTTAGGATAATAGCAGTGGGAGAAACTAAACTAGGAACAGTGGAATTGATAGTATGATGAATATGACTACTAGTAAGGACGGCTTTACCTTTTCCAATCTTAGGAGAAGGAAATGAAACAAACATAGTAGTAAATGAGACTTCTTCTTCCTTAACTTTTTTTGGAAGAATATGGTGGGCTAGATCATCTTCAATAGGATATATTAGGACCTTAGGAGTGAAATCTAAACAATGAATGATGGCATGTTAAGAGATGGATGAGGAGGCTTCAAAAAATGATGAAACAGTGGCATCAGTAGCGAGGGTTTTCTCCTTCCAGACTCTTCTAAAAATCAGTTTCTCTAGATCAGATACAGATGGAGTTCTCTGTTGTGAGGTATCTGAACAAGTGTGGGGCTTTCTAAAATCCAGGATGGTATATGAGATTGAGATTTGTGGAGTCGCCAAGGTGATAAATATGCAATCAAGACATATTTTCTCACCCTCACAAAGAGTGCCTCAATGTCTTATCCTAGGGGAAAAGTCCTCTAATAGGTTCCTCAGAAACGACGCCAAAAGATGTTGTTGATTCTAGAGACAACCTATGATTTCTATGAGACCAATGCCTAAAACATCTAGATCCGATCTGTCTTTGACAGTTCTTCTAAGAATAGAGACATCACGTATAGCTTTACTTATATATATAATATATATATATATATATATATATATATATAGATATATATATATATATATATATATAGATATATATATATATATATATATTATATATATATATAAACTTATTTTTTTCAATATCCGAAAACATAGTACATAGTCCATGATTTCTTTGTAAATTCACATATACATATGATACCCATAAAAATTAAGGATAAATCGAGAAGGCAAAACAACTCAAAGAATTATAGATCAATTACTTTAGCAGTGGTATGAAAGCAGACAGAAAAAAAAAAGAATAACCCATCACGTAGAGCTCATAATATCAAGAATTCTACACTTTTCTGAGTTAGGAAAGACATAATGGATAAGCATAAGGAATGAACGAAAGATTTACAGAGCATAATTAAAGAGCTAGCTCCCAAGGATTCATACAATATTTTCACTAATATCTTAATTCAAATGAATCTGTAAGAAAACAGGAAACACCTCTGGTAGCTACATAATGTGAAATATGAGAAGAACATGAACATTATGAAATTTTTACAGAGAGAAAACATATTGTAATCCTAGAACGAAGGAATCACCATGATATTCATTAATAATTTGAGAGATACATTCTTCAAAAGGTAGAGACGTTCTAAAAAATAACATAGAGTTTTCTTTCACTAAATTATGAACCTAGTGTCCTTTGTTAGGAACGTATATATACAAAGACCTTAAAACATAGGTCATTAAAGAAATATTCCTTTTTGATCTTTTCCATCATTGCAAAAAATCATGTATCAAAATTAGAGCATGCACAAGGGCACATCCCTCTAGTCATAATAAAAGGTCTCATTAAACATAATGAAACATAAAGTAAAAATAACTAGAAAGTGAAATAAAAGGCCACAACTAGCACACTAAGCATGATCTTCAAGGATGATGAGAAGATGTTGATGCTTGATGAGAAGCTGTAGAACCCCTTGGACAACCCATTTGAGGTACTAGAGGGTTGGAAAATTGTTCACATTTCTGCCACACAGCTAGAGGAGGAGGAGGGATGGAGTTGAATTGTCGATAGTGAAGTCTAAGATTGATCACCCCTGCATAATCTAGTCTGCGCCGAGAGATACCCCTAACTATCTCGAGAATGCAAAATTATTTCTCAAGGAAGTTTGTTATGGTTGTTCCCTTAAGGACCGGTGATTTCTCAAGAGCTGAGCCTATCCGGATTTTAATCTTGGTCATTTTCTCATTGTACAATTATTGTGTGAACAACACTCCATTGGCTCCCCACCAGTTAGGTAACTCGACTTCAAGGAGATGTTTGAACTCACCATCAAATGTTTCCACCTCTTTCTGTAGCTTTGCTAAGATTTGTTCTTCTTTAGCTCTAGCTTCTTCTTTTGAGATAACCTTGGAAATATTTGCCACTATTTCCATTCTATCAACTATGTCAGGTGGCCTTAACTCCTCGATTGTTCTCTTAGTCAATAACTGAATATACTTCTTAGCATACTGTTAGTTAGTGGTGCTAGCTTGCTTTCCATTCAGGAGGAAAGGGGAACATTCCACACAAAGCTTCCTTTCATCATGTATCAAAGCTATTTGTTCCCATCTTTGGTCAATCTCATGGATGATCTTATCCCATACCACTTGTCTGGCTTCGATGAGAGCTAGGTTTCCTTTGAGTCTAGTCTTGAAGTCTCTATTTTCTTGAGTAGAGCTCTGTAGATCCCTCGTGAGCTTGTCTATGCTTGTGTTCGCTGCTTGGAGTAGATTCTCTTTCTATGCTACCTGAACTTTTGGTACATCTAAATCACTCTGAGCTTTTATCATCTCATTCTCATATAGTTTCAGCTCGGTAAATGCCCTAGTAAGGAAATTAGTGGGGTTTTGAGGATCATTTGGGATGAATATTGTGCAGACATGTGAAGTGATCCTATTCTATAAATTTGTCGTTGTCAACTCCGAGGAACTAACTCTGTCCCTGCTTTTCACTATCAGCTCCAAGGAACTAACTCTGTCCCTGCTTTCATTTAGCTCTTGCATTATAAATTCTTTCTCCTTTTCGCTTTGGATCAATTCAGTGGTATGGATGTGCTCAACCCTGGGCATATTTAATTTTCCTCTCAACTCTAGATTCTCCTTTTGAGTGGCCTGTAAGAGAGTTTCCACTGTTGCATCATCTTCAGGATCCATTCCCATCTTTATGGTCAATTCTTTATATAATTATTTCTGTTGAAAAACAACACGGGACCTGATCTTCTCGACCTTTACCTTCTCGATGATTTTTTCTATATAAACCTGAGCCCGTTCAATGATCATCTGGTGCTTGTTGATGTCATTGTATACCATCTCTCCCACCTGCCTGTGTAGTTGAATTTGTCTTGTAGAGGGAAACTAGTCAAATCCAAAGACAAATCCAGATCCTGGAACTAGGAACCATAAGGCAAGGTTTGGATGGATGGGTGCTTCAATCTGATTTTCATCTCCTCCCTCTCTAAGTCGGTTGCAGCTAATACCCTAGTGTGTCAAGGGGTGATTTTGGAGGCCATTTGGTGGTGTAACTTCTCTTTTTCTCTCCAATTCCTTACTTGAATGACCCTACCCTATGACCAACCTATTCCTGCAATATAAATTGTTTCCTAAGACTCTGGGATAGCTACCTTGGTCGAGGATGTTGATGAGGCCAATGGTGGTATTTCCAAGTTGACCTATAAACCTAGATTATCAGATGCTTGTGCTTCAAGCTGGATGCCCTGTCATTCCTCCTCTTGTTCCTGCTCAAGCCTTTGACTTCTATTCCTTTTATGAACTAGTCCTTCTTCCATGTTAGTTGTCTCTAAAGTGTCAACAATCCTCTTTTGTGCTCTGTCTATGCTTATTGGGGATTCGGTCTCCATGTTTGTATTAAGAGGTTAGGAATGAAAGTTAGCTTTCCATTCGACGTCAGGCTTAGGACCATGCACATAAGTTGAGGCTTTAATTTTTTTCATTCTCTGAGTAAGGAGGCCTCGGGGATAGTAATGCCAAATTTGTCATTTTTCGAACTCCATGGCTTCGAGTAGGGCCTTAACTATTTTGAAGGCTTGTCTGGTATTTATCGCAAAACGACCTACCGACTATCCCATTTTAAAGATGTAACTTTTCTTAGCCGGCACAAAGTGAAGCAAGTCAACAATAAGGATTTTCCTAATGAATTGGAGGGCGAATATCCTCATTAGCAGAAACACTAGAAAATTATAAGGAGGGAGCACACATTCGTAAAACTAAATCTCTATATGGTCTTCATAGAGGTATCAGTCTCCAATGGCAGCTTCCTCGTGGAGTTGGAGGAGTTCCTTTTTCTCAGGGAAGATTCTGGGAGGTGGGACTCCATGTGTGATTTGGTAAGCAATAGATATGAAGGACGAGATGAACTGAGAGTATCCACCTAAACCCGACTTCTTCCTTACAGAGATATTCCAGTCAAAAACTAAATTTCTCTCTTTACTGGGGGAAAACACATCCAGGTGGAGGCATTGGAATTCGTTAATATGGGCATAGAGGAATAATTAGAACAATAATGAGTAGCAGTGGAAGTCAGAGGAGGCTCTAAAATAGTTGAATTGGAAACGAATGGAAGTCGAAAGGTATTTTGGGATGTTCAACTGACATCTAAGCTGCTTCATCTTATGTGAACACCCTAGGGAAACCCTGCTTAATTTCAGAGTGGTTTCTTCACCAAATAGACAAGCGATAGTAGCTAAGACTGGTTGAATCGAGGTCTTAAAGAAAGTTAATGGAAATTTGAATGTCAGGGGGCAGGGTTTTGACCTCTAGAGTGAGAATTTTCTCTAGGAATGCTTGCTTCTCTCCAGTTGGGAGTGTTATGAAATAGCCTACTAGGGCTAGATGAGTGAAAGTGTACATAGTAGGAGATGGAGGGAAATTGAAAGCTCTCTAGATAAAGAGGGGATTTCTCTCGAGTATTACCACCCTTGAAGTAGAAACAAAGCAGTTTTTCTCCTTTTGATAAGATTCCGCCAACCAAGTTACGAATTCAGGGAGGTGATGGATTGGAGGGGAAATTTGATACTATAACCCATAAGTAACGACCCTAAACAAGTCCTCATTCTTCACATGTGGTGAGCGCTAGTATTGCAACAAGAATGCTACAACTCTTGGGCTACCAACTTTACTTTTATCAACCTGGTAGTTCGTAACAAACTTGGAAGCGTTAGTGCTATATGCACAAGTACTAGTTCTCAATACATGTTGTCACTTGGTTAGCTTAGCGCGATATCACTAGGAGCTCAAGCCAACTTCTGTAGATTTCAGAAGAAGCTCTATGTGTGATTAAAGAAAATAAATATTACTCTATAGATGCTATTCTAACTATAGAAAGGAGAAATACTAGAATGTAAAGCAAAACCTATTAAACCCTAATTAACAAGCTAATTCTACTTTTGCCAAAAACACGATGAAAACCATGAAATAAATGCCATTACCTAATCAAGGAAGTAAACAACATCTAACCATGCTATTTATGGAAGTAAATAAGCAAAAAACATATTTTTGGATTTTTATGTGTTTTTATGTGGATATAACATGCATCTAATTTTTTGTGTGTGAGTGTGGCAGCGAACAGGTGGCATTAGAGGATGGTTTTGGAGATTGGGAGGATGTAGGATAGTGTGTATGGGTCCTAGGAGGTCTTAGGTGGCCTTTTGGAGGCTTTTCCCACACTCCGCCTTCAAAATAAATCCTATAGGAAAAACTATAGGAGGACATAGGAAAACTACAGGAGGAAAACAGGGAAACTACAAGACGCCTACAAGAGGAGGCTGAGAGCAATTTTCGTTGTTTTGAGGGTGTGAGAGTGGGTGGAGAAGGTGGATCAAGGTTGGAATGAGGTGTTAGGTTGCCTAAGGTCTACCATGAATCACCAGGAGAGTGAAAGATGATTGGGTTTGCTCAAGGAGAGAGGAAGAATTTCTATGAAAAATGAAGGAATCTAGGGCAGAATTGAGGTGAGGTTTGGGAGACCTATAGGGCATGGATCAGATGGAGGGTGTGATTTCTGCTAAGTTGGACTATTGCTGGAAGAGATATTCTGCATAAAAATTTACATTCAACTAAGAAAATCAAGCAACCAATGAAATGAGTGCATCCTAGGAAAAACATAGCTTTGCATTAGAATGGCCTAAACTATGATGTGTAGGAGGAAATGCTGGGAAATGCTGTAAAAAAGGAAAGCATGCAAAAGGACTATTACAAATTAGGAAGTGAACATGATAAAGAAGATCTAAAGTAAAGCAAAACTAGACTATCAACCTACTAGAGAGCTGCAAACACTAGAAGTCCTAGGAATGAGGAAACTCTGTGTTTTTGGGGCCGCTAGAGAGTCTTTGCCTCAAATCATGGTCCCATAGGAAGGAAGAGAGGCTAAGGCACTATTGCTAGCCTTTTGAATCTTCTCTGATCACTGCTTAACCTGCTACAGAAAGAACAAATGGAAGCAAGCTACGAAATCATAAAAAACAACCTATTCTTAACCATAAGAGAAATACATATAACAACAAACTATTCTACAAACTAAATTAAAGCATACAAATACAAGTAAAGAGAAGCTTTGCTGCTTGGATTGGGCATTAACCCAAGAGCTTAAGCCCTCTAAGGTAACTCAGTGCTAGCTCAAAAAGGTTTCCATCTTCATTATAAAAAAATAGCAATATTACATAAAACTGTCATAAAATAGTAAGCTCGAAATTTGAGCAGAGTTTACACAAGCAAAAAAAAAAGTCAACCCTAGTGAGGTCCTAGGCCTCTCTACTTATACACCTGAAACTACCAACAACTTCATTAAAATCAGGGAGGCTTGGCTCCCAAAACTTGAGATAACTATCACTCATCTTCCACTTTCTCGACTGCCTTCTGTAGGTTTTAACCCCGTACAGAATTACCTGCATACGAATTCTAAATCACAGGAAAAATAAAAATGCGAGAGCATAACACATAAAACACGTATACACAGAGATTTCCCACTGGATCTCAAAACCGAGACTACCAGCTTGATTTTTCATTATGTTCCTTTCAATGTTATAATACATGTTTATACATGCCGAAGCATTCAATACCATGGACCGAAAACCATCGCGTGCAATACCATGGACCGAAAAACCATCGCGTCAAAAAACATGTGCGAAAATCATGCACAAAACCATAGGTGGGTCCGCCCAACCTAACATAGGGTCCAAAACCAAAATTTTCCGGGGGCGCTGCCCCGGACCCCATAAAGTGGGGTTACGGGTACCCCTCAAACCCCCTGTTAACTATGTGGAAAGAATATAACACAACCCAACAATCTCCCACTTGTTGTTTTCTTTCCACAGGGGGCCACAGGAGAGCTTATTCATTTTTCCAGCCCTGAAATGCCCATTGTTTCTCTACACCAAGAGAACTTCTCAGAGCTCACAGATTTTGTCAATGCATCTGCAGTATTCT
>APFE030527249.1:0-19038 GCA_000404065.3 Pinus taeda
TGATTATTGTTTGCTTGATGTTTATGGGCTTCCGCTGTAAAGAGTAGAAGTAGATTCTTGTCTCTTGTTTTAGTAAATTACATGAGCTTGTGAATCTACAAGTTTTTCTACACCCACTTGGGGCATGCTTCTTTCCATGAAATGGGCTTCACAATTAGGTGGAAGCATTCAATTGGTTTTGACATATTCCACCATTCCTATTGGTGAATGAGTATGTGATACTTCATAGGGAAAACTTCTGAAAGGAGAATGTGGAAGATCTAAGGAAAAAGACAATATGCTCCGTTGAGGACATCAATGATATTTTGGTTCTTTCACCACCATGGCCATGTGGGAGCTATCTTAAGAAGACATAAATAACAATGGACAATGAACTTCGATGATTCCTCATCCATGATGGGTAATGGTGCATGCATATTATTTACCTCACCGAAAGGTAATTTGTTATGTTATTCATTTCATTTGGAATTTGATGTCACTAACAATATTGCTGAATATGAAGTTTTGTTAATTGTTTTAATTTTAGTGAAATAAATGAATATACAACTATTGAATATTATTGCTGATTATGACCTTATTGTTTGCGAAGTGAAAGGAGAATTTGGTTGTAAGATTGATATGTTAAGAATATAGAGACAAGTTGTATCCAATGCTACTTAAAGGTTTGATGCCTTGTCCATAGAAGAAATACCTAAAGAAATCAATCAAAAAACATATTCTTTAGAAGCTGTTTCTTCTTCAAGATAATGATGTGATCTATTAGGAGATAGGAAACCAAAAATGGTATGTAGGCCCTCCATTCTAGACAACAATGCGTATTAGCAAGTTTTTAGGACAATGAATAAATTCTTAGTTTTATGAATAATCTCCAAGAATTATCTGAAAATTAATTTGATTTGTTCAATGAGAACTTAATGGTTTAGTTGATGGATAACCAAATCCCTGTGGGTCTTTCTCCAATAAAAGATTTATTCAAGAGAGATTATTCAAACAATGGAAAGAAGCTAAGCATCAAGCTAGAAGAATTCAATGAAATTAACACTAGAGGATCCAAATATTATAAAAGTAAGTGAAAATACAATGGTAAGGGAAAGAACTGACGTCCAAAAGCTATTCCAAGAGTCCAGAGACATATTTTCATTCTCTTATGATGACTTAGGCCTATCAAGAAGATGTGATCTAGCATTCCATACCATTAAAGGAAGCCGATAATCCTTTTAATTAAACGTTGATGCAAATCAAATCTAAGTTGTTACTGTCCATACAAAAGAAATTAGAGAAGTTATTGAATGCAGGTATCATTGTTCCTACAAAATGATCCATGTTTTTGTCCAATTTGGTGGTGGTTAGAAAGAAGTTGAGTGAGATCAGATTATGTGTTGACTCTAGAAATATAAAATATGTCTTCGATTAAGGATAATTATCCACTCTCGAACATGTAAATTCTACTACAAATAATTATAGGGGCCAAGATGATGACATTGCTTGATGTATTTTCAGGTTATAACTAGATGATTGTAAAAAGTGATGATAAACATAATATAACTTTCATTACACCTTGGGGCACTTATGAGTATCAAAGAATTCCATTAAGATTAATCAATGTAAATGCTACCTTTTAAAGGGCCATGGATTATGATTTTAGAGATATAATGAGAAAAGTTATTGAGATTTATTAGGGTGATATGATAGTACATTCCAAACAATGGGTAGCCCATGTATCTCATCTCATATAAGTTTTTGAAATACGTAGGCAGTATCGCATATGACACAATCCAAAGAAGACAATTATGGGTGCCATCAAAGGAAAGTTGATTAGTCATATTGTTTCAAAAGAAGGTGTAATGGTGGATCATGAAATAATAAAAGGAATCAAGGAAATTGCTTAACCAAGACACCATAAAGCTCTCTAATATGTTTTTGGGAAGATCAATTTCATAAGAAGGTTCATTACCAACTTTGTAGAGATTACCAAAGCATTAAATGGGCTATTAAAGAAAGATTCCCCTTTCAAATGGGATGAAGATGCTAAATCAACATTCAACAACATGAAAGAGGCCATAATAAGGTCACTGATATTGGTAAGTCCTTACTATTTAAGAGATTTTATTTTTATTTTTTATTTTTCTTCTAATGAGACTATTTATAGTATCTTTATTCAAAAGAATGAATGGGATGAATAACAAACTATAACTATCATGAGAAAGATGCTTAGAGATTATGATCTCAACTATGTGATTATGGAAAAACAAGCATATGCCTTAGTCAAAGAAATAAAGCATTTCAAGATATATATTGGGTACAATAAGGTGATATTTTTTGTTCTTCATCTGATAGTCAAGGATATAGGCTTAGTAGGAATATTTAGGAACCCAAAGCAAATGGGTGGAAAAAATAGAAGAATATGATTTGGAGATCAATCCCACGAAGCTCATTATAGGTAAAGGTTAGCTAAAATTATGGCCAAAGTAAATGAAGAATAGTTAGGCATGAAAGATGATCCATGTGCCTTGATATGCACAATCACTGATGAATTGGAAGGACATGTTTGGTACAGGGAGGTCAACTTCAACCTCAAGAATATTTCATCACTAGGACATCTTTTAGAGTAGAATAATAGGTCACTGCGGTTGAGAGTAGCAAAATATTATCTCATTGAGTAGGGAATTGGATGGAATAACCTTGATGTATTGGTTCTCAAGTTTTTTATCCAATACGAAGCAACAAATTTGAAAAAGGAATTGCATCAAGGATTATGCAGAGGACATCATCTGGAAAAGAGCATTGCACACAACATTCTTGGAGCTATATATTATTGACCTTCAATATTTATAGATGTGCATAAGTTTGTCATAGAGTTTCATCGATGTTAGTATTTCACAGGAAAGAAGAAGTTGGTATCATTCCCTATTCAACCAGTTGTTGTCAAAGCTCCCTTGCAACAATGGGGTTTAGACTTCATCGAAGAATTCAAGGAAAATTCAAGTGATAGTCACCTAAATCCTCATCACTATATATTATTTAACTAGGCGAGTTAAGGTGATGTCCGCAAATAAGGTAACCAATTCAGTGATCGTGGATTTCCTTGAAGATAAAATTTTCACAAGATTCAAGGTGCCAGAAAAAATCACTACTGGCATTGCCAAAGCCTTTAGTTCAAGAACGATGACAACATTTTGTTTTGACTATAGAATTGTATTATCTCATTCTTCCAACTATTACCCCCGGGGTAATGGGTTAGCAGAGTAGAGAAACAAGAAGCTCATGAAAATCATCAATAAGATAGTTGGAAACAATAAGAAGAGTTGAGGATACAAGATTATGTATTCTCTATGGGCTCATAAAATTAAAAATTAAGACTCAAATTTTAAAAGCCCATTTTAGTTGGTCTAAAGGATGATATTACATTGCCTATTTACTTGAAGCTTCCCATATCTAAATTCATGCAGTAGTACTCCATTGATTTAGATGGATTGTGACAAAGGATCAATCAAATCATGGAACTTGATAAAAGTCGAAGAGATGCTTATGATCACTTGTGGCAGTGTCAAGTAAACACAAACAATAATTTTTTTGACAAGAAGGTTCACCAATGCAAATTTTGAAAAGGGGACTTAGTCCTCTTGTGGAAAAAAGAGGTGAAAACTAGGTAATCATGGTAAGTTTGAAAGCTTATGTTTAGGACCTTATATGATTCAAATATAGATTCTTCCATATATGCCATTTAGACGGTGAGAAGCTACCCTTGCCCATAAATGGGAAAGCCTTAAAATGATTCTATTTAGGTAATATCTAATGCCTTTGGGGAATACTTAGGTAGAGTATGTGTTTTTTTTCTTCTTTGCATGCTTTTGTGGTTTGATTCATTGATGTTTTTCCATTTCATACTAGATTAATTTGATTGGATTTTTGTTTGTTTGTTATTTTTGTAGAATTTGATACTTGTTTTTGGTGTCACAGATGCAAGTATTTTAGTGATGGACATTTGGAGATTCCGAGGTTCTTAAGCACCGTCTAGAAGATAAGTTATCTAGTAGTTAGAGCTATATGTTACCCCTCTTTTAGCAGACATACTCCATATCTTTTTGGCCACGCCATATAGGCCTGAAGGATGTGCTTTATAGCCTTGTAAATCCATTTGGGTGTGCGTTATTTTGTGAAAGTGACTCTTAGATTCTCGTTTGTGTGGATGGACATGGATACACCTGGTATTATTTATTTAATTTTATGTCTAGATTTGTGGAACTGCTGACTTCCTATTGATGGGTTGTAACTACTTTCCTTGATCGGTATTCTTATACCCTGGGATGGTTTCCCAGGTATCACGGATTAGACACTAAGAGGACTCATGGATTAATGGATCACTTATGCCATAAAGCCTTGTAAAGATGATCACCATATGTACTTTTCCCTGACCATACCACTTCTTATCACAATGCACCCAACCTACCCCACATGTGAAATGTGTCCTTATATATTTTCCACTCCCATTTGGACGTGGATCCACATCATGATAGTCTAACAATTTCCAATGCATTTTCGTCTCCTGAGGCATCATGCTACATATTTTGAGGTAAAGAAGTTGACCATTTGATTCTCCATTCCAAGATGAATTTCTTGTTGTTCAAAGCAATTAGAATTCCCTCACATATCTTTAGTTACTATTGAATGGTGTTGTCATTGATGCCAACAACAATCCTTGAACACTCTTAACATTTGTCAAGTTTTCCTTGATTAGAAGCTTCGATAATTGGATGTCCTTGAAACCCCACACTTGTTGAATATTTTGAGGATGAAGATCAATGAATTGGCTCCCGTGGCCATCTTCATTTGATGCTCCTTTTCGTGCCAATTATTACAATAGGTGGCATGTCACATGGGTCCACTTGGTTGAGGAGATATGGCTTCTTGAAGTTGAAACCCCAAAGAGTTGCTACAATAAATTTTATATTAATCAAGAGATTTAATTTAAAATAGGCCTATCCTAGTCAAAATTTAGCAAAAAGGGGATTTTATCAAGGGAATAATAACAAAAAAAATTGAATTACAAGTCGACCTAAAAGGAAATTGGTTTTGGATCCAGATATTTCAAATTCAAAAATTCAATTTTTCAATTAATGGTAGGTCAGCTCCAGGGAAATTAAGCCATGTCATCCCTCCTAGAATCCTCCACAACAACAATACAATGCAACTCTTGCCCTTTAATCACATGGAATGGAGTGATTAACCTCTGGAATTTGTTCGACCCGTGGCCTTGCTTAGTCACACCCAATCTGAAGATACAGGGTGAAAGTCAAGAAGAATTTGGGTTTGAAATTTTGTTTTCTGGGTATGGTGTTTTTCTAGAGTATCAATTCATGACATCTTCATCTCACATCTGAATTTTCAGCCCTCCTCTTAGCACATTCTTCCTAAGACATTCCATTGTTTTCTTTAGACCTGCTATGGCAAAGTGTTGAGGCCTATTCGACCCTCTTTGATAGGCATTTGGTGGTGTTTTTGAAGCTAACTCATGGAGAGATTTGCACAAGTCCAAGGCTTGTGTGCCTCACATTGATCTAAATTTTTTTGTAGGCAACCTTGTTCAATGTTTTTCGACCTTCTTAGGACATAAATCGGTGCCACAGTTTGGCATCTATTTTTTCTTTTCATGACGAATCTGGGCATCACATTTATTGAGATATTTTGCAGATTATTGAAGGATTTTTGTGGAAAACCAGTGCACTCATCCTAAAACTCTCTCTTCTTATTCATGCCTTGTCTTAGCCCTCCTTGAGAGGCATATCTTTGAGGATGAATGTTGTACTCCTAAAGTTTCTTGTATGGACAAATCCAAGGTTAAATATTCCAGTTTTAAGGCAATTTTGATTAATAAGTATGATTTGGTTGAGGGTTCTATTCACATGAATTATTGCAAACCTGGTTAGGGCTCATTTGAGATATAAAATATCATTTTCAAAGTTCTTTTTAGATCTGGTTATTTATACAATTATGTTGTAATTGAAGACTTAGTCCTAAGGACTATTTTGAAATATTCTTAGAACTAGATCCGAGGCTAGTCCTGAAGCTTAACTCAACCTTCTATTCAATACCTAATGTTTTCAGACCTATTATGGATTTTTGTTTGGTATTGCATAAGACAAGATTTATCATAGTTTGTTTGATTTTTTAGCGCTACATTCATTGTAAATTTTTGAGTCACTTCATGAATCTTCTCTGTGGATACGCTCACTGCCTTGCGAGATGATTTAAGGATTAATTCATATTAAGTATGAGACATTTCATTGTTTCTTTCTAAGGTATAGCTACAATTTTATACTCAAACCTAGTTTGAGCTTCTTGAGCGCATCATTTTTAAAACCTAATCTCAAATAAGACAATTACTCTATGCCTCAGTCATACAAATGATTGATCTGAGACTCTGGAATATTTTTGTGGTTGTTGATTAGGGATTCATTGGGTATTCTTGCAACAAATCTTCATTATCAATTTATGGTATATATTAGAAGAGTTTTTGAAAGTCTTTCAAGGTCAAGTTGACCCTAATTTTTAGGTCATAACAATTTTAGGCTCAGCTTATCAGCAAAAATCTATAATAGAACCAAAACCATAAGTGGTATTACCTTGACAAAGAAAAGTGTAGGACTTACCCTTGGGCTGCTCCATGTAGAAATTTGAACAATAGCATTGCGACACTGATCTATTATGCTCAATTTGATAAGAAGTAACAATTGGGGCATATAATGAATACATGTGTAGTGAATTGAATTGGAGCTTGTGACTAGTATGTTTCCACTTACATTTGTAGAGTAAATAATTTCATGTTGTAGGGCTTAATATGTGGAATGGTTCTACTAAAATAGACTTGAGAAGGATCTAACGCATATATTGAGCAAGAGAAAGTATTATTGAATGTTGAGGATGGGAAAAACCTTGATGGTTGAGCAGGGTATGTGAGAGAGTTTGATGGAAATGATTGATGGTATTGGATAGAACTAAGGACTTGTACTATAAAAATATAATTATTTTGAAAGGTATACATGTTGATTAGAAGCAAAACAAAGTTGATAGGGTTTTCAAGTATATGTTGCTTTGTTGCATGTCAGAGTTTGATAGAGGCATATTTTCTTTGAGAAGAATTGTTGAAGCAAGGATTCTGGCAAAGGTATTTATGAAGGGTCTAACATTAAGAATTGTTGTAATTACTAGATTATTGTATTATGGTTTGTTTTTGTATTGTTATTGAGCATATGTGGATCCAATATGAAAATTGTGAAACATGATCCACTATGGTGAACTAAAGGTTGGAGCCTTCAGGGAAAGTGGTGGCTTTGCTGAGAAGGGTGGTAGGGTGGTTTAAGAGAGGAGATTATATTTTCCTTTAGGTTGGAGCCCAAGGACACTTCAGGGCGATAGGGTGGTGCTAGGGAAATCCTTCTAGTTGGAGCATCCTTCCTGTTAGAGCTAGTAAACCAGGGCGTTTGAGCATCCTTCCAATTGGAGCTAGTAAACTAGGGAATTGGAATTGGATCGTCCCTTCAATTTGCGCTGATAAATTAGGGGGGTGGAGCCTACTTCTAGTTGTAGTTGGAAAATCCTGGAAGTTGGAGCTTCCTATTTATGTAAATTTTGAAGACTTATATCAAGAATCATTTGGTGTTTTTTTCTCCCACAAGGGTTTCCACCTAAAAATACCCTGTCTACCATCTTGGATGTTGTGCATTTATGAACGCTGTTGTTATCTGTTCATTTGATTTAATGATAACTTATGTTTTTAATCTAATTCTAATGAAAATTAATGCTCTGTGAAGTTAACATTAATTGATTAAAGTGAAATACTGATTCACCCCTCTTAGTATTTCCAACAATTAGTATCAGATCCAGGTTCCTTCAGTTGTAGTTTAATAGCTAGAAGGTAGAACTCGTAAGTGTAGAGGTGGGAAAGTAATATAAACACACATCCAAACTATCAAAGGATGTCTCTTGTATTACTATGGTCTCCAAATTTGAAGAGAATCAAGTTGGTCTATTAGGTCCTGAGTTTGATGAAGCAAAATATGAAATATGGGAATATGGAATGAAATACCATTTGCAAGCTCAAGGATATGATGTATGTCACTTTATCATTTCTGGAGACAAATATACCAATGAATCTAGAAGGTACAATACAAAGATTATGAATGTCATTCTAGGAGCCTACCCAACTCTGTAAAATCCAAAGTAGATCAATGCTCATCAACCAAAAATATTTAGAAGAAGCTCCATAGCCTCTATTCAAAGAAGTATATCGGTCATGAGGAAAATTATGATGATCATAATTCAAATAAAGTAGATTCTCATGTTGAAGAATCTGACAATGATGAAGAAGAAGAAACTCTAGCTGACATGGAGGCAAACTTGATCAACGCCTTATGTGATCTTAATAAAGAAAGGAAACAAAATCAAATAATCGAAGAAATTTTTTCCCTTCTAGAACTTGGAGTGGAGGAAGCATAAAATAAAGGGAAAGTCTAGATAAATCAATTAGAGGAATCTGTTGAAAAGAATAAGACATAATTTAGTCAAAAGCAAAAGGAACTTTCTGTCACTCTAGATAAAATAAACGGGCTTAAAGAAATGGCAGAAGGAACATTTACAAGATGTTGAAAAGGAGGATCATATCATTGATGAAAAGGACCAAGAAATTGGTTAGTTGAAGAGAAAAGGAAAAAGAAGCAGGTAAAGCTACATGAAATGAAGGCACAAGTTCCAAGCCCCCATAGAACAAAATTGGTGAAAAGCTTGATAAAAAGGCCCCTCTAAGGAAAAATCGAATTGAAGGACAAAAGAAGGTTGAAATTACGTTTCTCTAAGAACTAATGCTCAACAAAGGAATGTACCTCCTCTCAAAAATATGTTTATAGAAGACCATCAGGACAAGACATCTCATTCAGGTACCTTATTAAGTTTAATAGTTATTGTTTCTCATGTTCTAACTTTGGGCATATGACTAGGGATAAACGAATGTATGATAGGCATGATTATCAAGGACATTATAAAAACCCTAGAAGCAAGTTTGATAGATTGCAAGAAAAATTTCAAAATGGATTATTTAGTAGAAGGTATATGTTAGTTGCTCCATCATTCAAGTTCAACACTGAATGTTACAAATTCCACAACTATGGGTCTACATCTCATGAATCCAGATACATGGAGAACTCTAATATTAGGTACATGAAGGTCTGGAGAAGAAAACAATGGTAAGAATATCAAGTGAATGAAAAATTCTCACTAGTCATGCTCTCAAGACTTGTAAAGGCACATGAATATGATGAATCAATAGGTACATTGGATGATGCCAAGGTTTAGGATGATCTGGCTACAGAGTTGACTCATACATTATTTTCAAGAATCTATCTTGTTGACTCCCTATGAATATTGAAGTGGGGGAGTCTAAGTAGTAACGATTATAGATTTGAAGATATATCGTTCAACATGTCGGTAGACGGAGGAAGTCGTTAGAGTTGTATTCAACATTACGAAAAAATTAGTGGAGTAACAATTTTGGAAAGCAAGCCATGGACAAGGAATCATGGTTGATAAACATAATCGACTATGGAAAGCCATGAGAGGCATAACATGTCAGGGGAGAGAAGTAGTCAAAGGAAAAAACACATATTAAATGAATAAAGAGGAATATATTTCATCAGGGGGAGTAACCGTTTGCCATTGATGTCAAAGGGGGAGATAAGTAAGGATTAATATCAAAGGGGGAGCAGTGATCACAGGGGGAGTATGTGTGTTTCCATCAAGGAAAAAGGGGATATTGTTAAATGGTGTTGTCATTGATGCCAATGCCAGTCCTTGAACACTCTTAATATTCACCAAGTTTGAATTAATTGGAAGATCCAATAATCAAGATGTCCTCGAAGCCCCGCACTTGTTGAATATTTTGAGGATGAAGATTAGTGGCTTTTCTCCTGTGACCATATTCATTTACTTCTCCTTGCCATTCCAATTCCAACAACAAGTGGCATGTCATGTGGGTCCCCTTGGTTGAATAGATATGGCTTCTTGAAGTTGAAACCCCATTTTTGTTCAAGGAACCCCAAAAGAGGTGATACAAGTAATTTTATATTATTTAAGAAATTTAATTATAAAATAGGCCTATCCTAGTCAAAATTCAACAAAAAGGGGATTTTACCAAGGGAATTATAATGAAAAGATTTGAATTAAAAGTCAACCTCAAAGGAAATTGGTTTTGGCTCCAAATATTTTGGATTAAAAAATTCAATTTTTCAATTAATGATAGGTTGACTCCGAGGAAATTAGGCCATGTCATGCCCTCCTAGAATCCTCCATGACAAGTATATATATGCAACTCACTACCCTTCCAAGGCCATTTAATTGGAGAGATTATCTCTAAAATTTGTTCAACTTGTGGCCTTGCTTAGTCATGTCTATTTTGAAGATATAGGCCGAAAGTTAAGAAGAATCTAAGTTTGAATTCTTATTTTTTGGGTATGGTGTTTCACTAGGTTATTGAGTCATGACATCTTCAACTCAAATTTGAAGTTTTAACCCTCCTCTTAGCACATTCTTCCTAAGACATTTCGTTGTTTTCTTTAGAATTGGTACGGAAAAGTCCCGAGGCCTATTTGACCCTCTCTGCAAGACATTTACTGGTGTTTTTGAAGCTAATTAGTGGGAATATTTGCACAAGTTTGAGGCTCGTGTTCCTACATTTGATACAATTTTTTTTGTAGGCAACCTTGTCTAAGGTTTTTCAACCCTCTTAGGGTAGAAATCGGTCCCATAATTCGGCACCTATTTTTTCCTTTCATGATAGATCCAGGCATAACATTGGTTGAGATATTTTTCATATTATTGAAGGATTTTTGTGGAAAATCAATTCACTCATCCTCGAAATCTCTCTTCTCATTCAGTGGAGAAATTAAGCCAAAGAGAAGATTGTTCATGATTTTTTGAGTTCATGACTAGTCTCGACCCTTCTTGAGAGGCCTATCTTTGAGAACAAATCGAATAAACCTAAAATTTCTTTCGTGGATAGATCCAAGGTTGAATTTCTCTAATTTTAAGGAATTTTTTTATTAATAAATATGATTTAGTTGAGGGTGCTATTCACATGAATTATTGCAGATCTGGTTAGGACTCATTTGAAATATAAAACTTTATTTGAAGAGTCCTTTTTATGATCTAGATATTTATACAGTTTTTATCTAATTTGAGACTTGGCCCTAAGGACTATCTTTGACTATTTTAGACCTAGCTCTAAGGCCAATCCTTAAGATTAACTCAACCTTTTGTCCAAGACCTAATGTGTTTAGACCTATTGAGGATATTCGTTGGGTATTGTAGAGGACAATATTTATCGCAATTTGTTTGACAGTTTGGTGGATACATTCATTGTAATTTTCTGTGTCACTTCATGGATATTCTCCATGGATACCCTTGCTACCATGAGGAATAATTTAAGAATTAATTCCCATTAAGTCCGAGACATTTCATTGTTCATTTATTAGGTATATCTAGAATTTTATACTCATATCTAATTCGAGCTTCTTGAGGGCATCATTTGTAAAACCTAATCTCAAACAAGACAATTACTCTACGCTCGAGTCATATAGATGATTTATTTGAGTATTTATACTGTTTTTGTGGAATTTTATTAGGGTTTCATTGGGTATTCTTGTAGTAAATATTCATTATCAATTTGTGGTCTATATCAAATGAGTTTCTAGAAGTCTTTCAAGGTTAAGTTCACTGTAATTTTAGACTAGAAACAGTTTTAGGCTTCGCTTATCAGGGAAAATCTATTATAGAACGAAAACCATAAGTGGTATTACCTTGACAGGAGAAAAGGGCAATACTTACCCTTGGGCTTCTCTAGGTTGGAATATGAACCACAATGTTGGGACACTGATATATTATCCTTAATTTGATAAGAAGTAACAATTGGGTCATAAAGTGCATACATGTGTAGTGAATTGACTTGGAGCTCTTGATTAGTATGTTTCTACTTACATTTGTAGAGGACAAAGTTAAAATATGTTGTCCTGAGTCTTGTTGTAGAGCTTGATATGTGGAATTGTGTTGCTACAACAAACTTGAGAAGGATTTGATGCATGTATTGAGAAAGAGAAAGTATTATTGAATGCTGAGGATGTGAAAAACCTTGAAGGTTTTGCAGAGTATGTGAGAGAGTTTGTTGGTAAGGCTTGATGAAATTAGATAGAGCTAAGAAAATGTACTATAGAAATATACTTATTTTGCAAGGTCTACATGTGGAGCAAAAGCAAAACAAATTTCTAGGGTTTGCAAGAATATGTTGATTTGTTGCATGTCAGGGTTTGACATAGGCATATTTGCTTGGAGAAGAATTGTTGAAGCAAGGCTTTTGGAAAAGGTATTTATGTATGTTTTGACAGAAAGAATTGACAAAATTGTCAGGATTTTGTATTGTGGTTTGTTTTTCTATTGTTATTGAGCACAAATGGGTCTACTTTGAAAATTGTTAAACATGGTCCATTGTGGTGAATTTAAGGATGAAGACTTTAGGGCAAGTGGTGGTTTAGTGAGAAGGGTGGCAACGTGGTGTAAGGCAGGATATTGGAGTATCCTTTAGGTTGATGCCTAAGAACTCTTTAGGGTGGCAAGGTGGTGCTAGGGAAGTTTGGAGCCATTGTAGGGTGTTGGAGCATCCTTCCAGTTGGAGTTGGTAAACTAAGTTGTTGGAGCGTTCCTCCAGTTTGAGCTGGTAAACTAGGGCATTGAAGCATCCTTCTAGTTGGAGCTGATAAACTAGGGCATTGGAGAATCCTTCTAGTTGGAGTTGATAAACTAGGGAGTTGGAGCATCCCTTCAATTAGAGCTGATAGATCAGGGGGTTGGAACCTCCTTCAAGTTGTAGCTGGACAATCCTAGAAGTTGGAGCTTCCTATTGATTTAAATTTTGAATACTTATATTAAGAAGCATTCTATGTTTTTATGTCTCGGAAGGGTTTCCACCTAAAAATCTCTTGTCTACTGTCTTGGATGTTGTACATTGTTGAATGGTGTTGTTATTAGTTCATGTGATGCAATGATAACTAATGTTTTTAATATAATTATAATGATAATCAATGTTTTGTGAAGTTAACATTAATTGATTAAAGTGAAATGTTGATTCACCCCCCTCTCAATATTTCCAACAATTGGTATCATAGCTAATTTCCTTCAATTGCAGTTTAATAGTTGAAAGGTATCTCTAAGAAGTGTGGATATGGGAAAATCAAAGAAGCACACATCCAAACAATCAAAGGAAGTCTCTAGTATTGCAATAGTCTCCAAATATGAAGAGAATCAAGTTGGTATACCAACTTCTAAGTTTGATGAAACCAAATATGAAATAGGGGAATCTGGAACGAAAGCCCATTTGCAAGATCAAGGATATGATGTATAAAACTTGATTGTTTTTGGATACACATCTATCAATGAATCTAGAAGGTACAATACAAAAACTATGAATGCCATTATAGGAGCTCTGCTAGTCTCTGTAAAATCCAAAGTAGATCAATGTTCATCAACCAATTTTTTTTGGAAGAAGATCCACAACCTCTACCCAAAGAAGTATGTAGGTCAAGAAGAAAATTATGATGATAATGATTCAAATAAAGTAGATTCTTAGGTCAAAGAATATGAAAATAATGAAGAGGAAGAAGAAGTAGTCAACATGTAGGCAAAATTGATCAACGCTTTATGTGATCTTAAGAAATTAAGTACTCAAAATAAGATACTTGAAGAAGAAGTTTCCCTTCTAAGACTTCAAGTAGAGGAAGTAGAGAAGAAAGGGAAAGTCTTGAAAAATCAAATAGAGAAATCTATTCAAAAGCATGAGACAAATTAGTCAAAAGAAAAATGAACTTGATGTCACTCTAGATGAAATAAACAACCTCAAAGAATGACAAAAGAAACATTTGTAGGATGTTGAAAAGAAGGATCA
Organism: Pinus taeda; assembly: GCA_000404065.3. Lineage (NCBI taxonomy): Eukaryota > Viridiplantae > Streptophyta > Pinopsida > Pinales > Pinaceae > Pinus > Pinus taeda. The sequence goes on from APFE030527249.1 coordinate 13,982, forward strand.
TATAATTTATGAATAGGACCAATAAATTTCTCAGTTGAATTTCCAAGCACCTGCGGAACAAAATTGATGAGAATCTTAATAAAAAGATCCCTCAGAGGTCAAATCGAATTGAAGGAAATAAAAAGGTTGAAAATATTGCTACTCCAAGAAGTAACACTCAACAAAGGGTTGTACCTCCTCGCAAAAAAAATGCTTATAGAAGACCATCCAAACAAGAAATTTCATCCAAGTACCTTAGTAAGTTTAATGGTTAATGTTTCTTATGTTCTAACTTTGGGCATATGGCTAGGGGTTGCAGAATGTATGAAAGTTATGATCATCAAGGACATTATAAAAACCCTAGAAGCTATTAAAATTGTAACTAGTGTCAATCTTCATAATGTAATGCAATTTCATCATTAATATATTTATTATATTCATTATTATTGTTGTTATTTTATTTTTGGTCAAAGCATGTTCTTCATGCTTATAGAGTAAAAAAGTATTCATTAGGAGTAAAAAATAAAATGTATTTGGGTTAAGTTGCATTTAGACTTTTGTGAGAAAATAAAAAGAGTATTTATTTTGAGTCAAAGAGTCAAACAAAGACCAAGTCGGCCCTCGGAAAAGTCAGACTATGTGGAAACTTTTTGACCCTCCTAGACAACTATATATAAGTCAACTTGGCCTCTTGGAAGATCATTCATTTAATCATCACATCATCATCATTTCTGTGCTTGGTCAAGAAGAAATGACAACCAAATTGAAAGGAGAGAGAAGGAGGTCTAAGGAGAGAGAAGACGATTTTTTTTCTCTATCTCTGCTCACACATGCAAAGTTTTCTTTGGTTTTATAAGGTCATTATAGGGCCAAAATTTGGCCTCTATTGCAGGGATGAAATTTTCTATGATTTGACCATATTTTTGAGCGTTTGACTTGATTGGAGGAGACTTGGAGGAGAGTTGACTTTGGATATTTATGGAAATTTTTGGTGTTGGTCTTGGGTCTTGGATATCTCATTTTTATTTGGTTCTATAAGAGAAGGATTGTTGTATTTTCCCCTTGCGGGGTTTTACCCTATCATGGAGCCTAATTTCTGGCATTCTTTGTCACTTTGTGATATTTATTCTTTGACCATTTGTATAATTGCTTAATCAAGAGAACATAAAAATAATAAGAATATCACTAACAATCACAAGTAATTCTCAGGAAATATGAATCAAGCATTAAAATATCTAGCACTTGGTTTCTCAATAGAAGAATGTTTGCAGGATTGCAAGACAAATTTCAAAATGGTTTCTTCAACATATAGTATATGTCAGTTGCTTCATTATTTAGGTTCAACAATGAATATTACAATTGCCATAATTATGGTTATATAGCTTGTAACTGCAGATACACGGAGACTCTAATATCATATACAAGAAGGCGTAAAGAAGAAAATAAAGGCAAGAAGATCAAGTGAATGAAAAAGTCTTAACAATCATGCTCTTAGTATTTGTAAAGGCCCAAGACTACGATGAATCAACATGTACAATAGATGATGTCAAGGTTCATTATGATCTGGCTGCAAAGTTGGCTCATGCATTATTCTTAAGAATCCAACTTGTCGACTCCCTGTGAATATTGAAGTGGGGGAGTCTAAGTAGTAGTCATTATAGAGTTGAAGATCTATCTTTCAACATGTGGGTAGATGGTAGATGGAAAAAGTTGTCATAGTTGTATTCAATATTATGGGAAAATTAGTGGAGTAACAGTTTTTGAAAGCAAGTCATGGACAAGGAATCATGGTTGAGAGATAATCAACTATGGCAAGCCGTGATAGGCATAACATGTCATGGGAGAGAAGCAATTAATGGAAGAAAGGCATATTGCATGAAGACAAAGGAAGATAATTTTTTCAGGGGGAGGAACCTTTTCCATTAATGTAAAAGGGGGAGAGAAATCAAGAAGAATATAGGCATGATGTTAGGGGGAGCAGTGAACTATCAAATATAACATAATTTTTTTAATGAGACAAAAGGATTTACATGTGAATTCTCTTCTCTTGCTTGGTTGATCTAAAATATTCAAAGACAATTTGTGTAGAATATCAAAGTTACTACACATCTAAGGGAATTGATTCAACAAGGCTTGAAAGAGGAAGGTCTAGGGCCTATCTCACGACATTCTCTAAATTTATACAAGGTATTGTTGTTCTCTTTTGGGCCATGTTTCACACTTCCCTTGCGGGTAAGTAAGCATATCTTTTATAATTTTTTGTTTCTTAGTTAGAGGTCTTGTTCCATAGGAAACTCTCCTAGTAGGATTTTGGTTCCATTTCTTATCTTATTTTGATTCTAGGGTTGTATCCTTGGTGTTCCACCTAGTATAAAAACCTCAAGCATTGTGATACTAAATCTAAGCCTGGACATAATTACTTGTTGTTGAATTTGTGGAAAAGGCATCATACCATTATTCCAAAAATTTACAATCAAACTCTTTTTTCAAAATATATTTCAAATTTTATTGTATTTTTTGTAAATTTGTAGTTAGCATTAATATTAAAAAAAACCTCAAAAAATTATGTATTCCAAAAATTCCAAAAATTTCATATAAGAAAATGCAAAAACATATTTCAATAGTGAATTTCTTCACGAACCTGTGGTTTAATTTGCATTGACTCTTCATTGGATAAATCACCACAAATTGCATTTTTGGGGAAGCCCTTAAAAGCTTTAAGGTTGTATGGCCTCCTTTGTTTTGCCTTATATGGATGCTCTAACATAATTTCCAAATGTCTCAATGCTTACTACATGTTCTGAAAATAATGTGCAACAATTGGAGGCAATTAGAGGCAAACCCTTATATTGGGATACATGAAACTATATCCTAGTCCCTTTATATCTTTACAATTTATCTAAAGAGGTTTTATTTTGACTATTCATTGCTTTTAGATCATACATTGGTTCTCCAAAACAATTTGCAGGTATGATCACTCTTTTGGGTTAAGTCAATTTTCAGCCCTCATGGTTGAGGGCCATTTTTTGAGTAGTTCACTTATGAATTCAATATCTGTTCAATTACTCATCCAAATTTGGTTTTCTTGTACTTACTGGATTTTTTTCATAGTAATAACATTTGCAATCAAGTTCCTTGAGTTTCAACTCGACTAAGAGATTTTTCTAGCTCCTAAAGTGGCCTTCTGTATGTTGTCTTGGTGAAAATCTTCAAAATTATAGAAATTACAGGTTTGAAAAGCAATTTTTTTCCTTCTTACAACCACATAAAACATTTATAACAATACTAATATTTCATATTATGGTAAGAAGTATCTATACTCTATTTATGGTACTTTCTAAGCCTATCTAATCGATCTATTGAGTATTTTCTTTGTTGGTATGCAATAAAGTTTTGTTGTTACATCTCTTATTAGATCATATTATGTCATTAAATTGACTCCTACCTCTTTCGTATACTTGTACTTAGGAAATAGTCTACTTATATGTTAGTTTGAGTATGCGTTTATAAGGGCACCTCCCTTAGTGTTTCATAGGAATTAGCGTAAAGCAAGAGGATGCTGGAATTGTTGTAATTGATGACAAAGGGTTAGTTAATGTATGCACAATTGAAATTGAATTTGATTTCATTCTTGTGTTGATTCAGGTATTTTTATGCTTCTTATGATTATGTTGTGATGTCATGTTATGGTGCTATGGTTGTTATGTTTGCAGAGCAACAAGGTATGTTGCAAAGGGTGTTGAAGCACTTGACTAGAAATCTTATGGTTCCGAAGTAAAAGATCTCTTATGTTGTTTGCATATGTTATGTAATTGGTTGCGTATGATTTCTTGAAAGAGGTGTGTTAATAATATGCTTATTTGATAGGGGTGTGGTCACCATTTGTTTGTGAGGAGGTGTTGTGATGTTGAGGTATGTTGCAATGTGAATGCAAAATGCAAAGTTACATGGTCTTGGAATTATGTTGGTGTATTTAATCATTAATGTTATAGACATATTTGGGCACTGCAACCCCAATTATATATGTCGATAAACCAAGGGCTCTTTAACTCCTAAAAGTGTTATTTCATACCCTAAAGGGTCATAGTCAACTGATTAAATCATTTCCTAGAAGTTCCACCTAAAAAACCACTAAGAACTAGCCAAAACTGGACCATACTGACTGCTCCATTGTCAAGGTGCGATGCATACTGACTAATACACGAGCAAGGTGCAACGCATACTGAAGAAGCCTTCTGTGGATTGTGATGAGCGAGAATGGACAAATGCCTGAGACAATTTCCTAAGTGGATGCTCATGGAATCTTCTAGAAACTTCCTCTACGACACTTGCCTCTCTGAATTCGCCCAGGGATGAGTAAGAGATCCAAGAAATCTCCAAGTGGAACTAAGAACTACAAGTGGAATGACACTAATCAAAAACCCAGAGATGACTCACACCTCTGCAAACATCTATAAATGGATCCCTCATCTGAGAGATCCAGAGGCTGGAATTTTGTAATTTGTGAAGAAGTGTTGTTAGTTTGTCTTTGAGAAGAAGCGTTGTATTGTTGGGTGATCCTTCTTTTCATGAGGTGGAGAGCACTTTGATGTTGGAAGGATGATGTTGGATTAGACATCTGGGTTGTAATCCTCTCCTACTATTAATAAATTTCTTTGAGTTTTCCTCTATACAATCGTGTATTTGTGAATCTTGTTATTTGTGAATGCAATTGTATGTTCAATGTATTTATGATTCTGCATTTTTTTATGATATTATAGATCGAGATGATTTGATGGTGTTTTGTTACTTTGTCTCCACAAGTATTCTCTAAAGCGGGACAAGTAGGAGAGGAGTTGCAAGCTCTATCGAAGGAGAGAGAAATCGAACTAGGAGTCAAGAGGAAGATCCAGGTTCGTCTCTTTGCTTCTCAAGTTGGGCTCTTTGCTTTACAAGTTTATGTCTGAACAAGGTTATACTAGATGTCACTCTGATTATTGTGTTTATCTAAAAAATAAAAATGATGGTAGCTATATTATATTGTTATTGTATGTAGATGACATGCTTGTTGCAGGGTCTAACATGCAGGAAATAAATGT